>JAVTVY010043501.1:0-21855 GCA_036873755.1 Hanleya hanleyi | reverse complement strand
TGCAATCACATCGGATTACAGTACCTAATGCAATCACATCGGATTACAGTACCCCATGCAATCACATCGGATTACAGTACCCCATGATATCACATCGGATTACAGTACCCGATGCAATCACATCGGAATACAGTATTCAACTGCAGCCACTCTTCACCTAACAGTCGTGTGCATGAACACCCCATGCAATCACATCGGGTTACAGTACCCCATGCAACCACATCGGATTACAGTACCCCATGAAATCACATCGGAATACAGTATTCAACTGCAGCCATTCTTCGCCTAACAGTAGTGCATGAACACCCCATGCAATCGCATCGGGTTACAGTATTTGACTGCAACCACCCTTCATTTAACAGTAGTGTGCATGAACACCCCATGAAATCACATCGGGTTACAGTATTCAACGACAGCTGCTTGTAATGGATGCAAGTGGAACTCATTGGAATGATTGTATGTTACAACAGTATTCGACTACAGCCATCCCGTTGAGTTTTATGCACTCCAGCAAGTCTCCACCCCATGAAAGCATAGTAATTTCATGGTCATAATTAGATTATGCAAAGCAAATCTGAACTGAAGGACATGTTACAATATGAATAAAAGAAGAGTTTATTTATCCTGAGAAATCGGTCTTGAGTTCTTGCTTCTTATTGTGTTGCTTCCCGGTCTTCAATGTTACAGGTTCAACATATAACAGCATAGGGGGTTTAATTTAGCCAAGTTGATCATCTGTTCAACTACCCTAAATTTTCATATGTTGACTGCTGAAATATATCTGCTGTAATTGGACTTCACTGAAGCTTAGCGACAGCTTTATCGCTACACTATTTTGGCGCCCAACGTGGGGCCTGTTCTTTCATAACGGGTCTAGTGATACGAACCAAGTGAAGACTTGCATGGTTAAAATGTTGGACATATCCAGTGTTAATCTTTGAGACTAATAACTAGATGGAAGCTATGGAGTCGAGACGGAGACCACTACAGAGGGGTAGACAGAGGAGATCTGGTAGATCATTGACTGATAATCTTCGTAATACAACAAGTGAAGAAGAAATACAGGAGAGTATTGATGAAATTCAAGAAGATATGGCTTTAGGAAATCCAGCATCACTCAAGGCGCAGTCACCTGTGATTAATGTTCTTTCAGGGCCACGGAGAATGGTATCCACAAAGAATTCTGGTATAACTGGAATTGATTTGGATTATTTTTCAGGAATTCCCTCAGCCCCCACAGCAAATACCGTTCCTCTACAGGTAACATCTGGTGATTCCAACCAGATACAAATACAGAGGGAGGTAGCAGAGCAAGTAGGAACAGTGTTAAAAGCTGCATTGATGGAATTTTCTTCAGTTATGGCTGGTATTATCAAAGAAGCTCAGCAGATGAATCGAGGGAACAGATCCCCACCAGAGTGCCAGAGTGCTAATGCAACTCATCAGTCTCAAGCTGGACAGCCAGGCAGAGTTTCAGTTACCAGAAGATCAACTGATGATTTTCCAAGCAATGACAACAGACGAGTCCATGCCAGCATTTTTCACACTAGACCTTCAGACAGGAGCCACAAAGGTTCCCATTGTGAATCATCTAGCAATGAAGCACCATCTAGTGCGAGTATATTTGTTTCAAGGTCGAAAAACCAGATTGTCAAGTTACCGCCATTCACTGGGTCAGAACTTTGGGAAGTTTGGATTAATAGATTCGAGGACGTAGCCATGTTTAAAGGTTGGACGATTGCAGATAAACGTGGTGAGCTGTTACCTCGGATACAGGGTAAAGCTGGGGAATTTGTATATGGACAACTGCCCAGGGAAGTAAGGAGTAATTTTACTCTACTGGTTGATGAGCTTGACCATCGTTTCAGGAAAGTAGAAACAGCGAAATGTTTTGGGGCACAGTTCAGCAATCGGAATCAAAAGCCTGGAGAAACTGCAGAGAACTTTGCAGCAGACCTGAAACGATTGTATGACAAAGCTCATGCAAACAGAGACAGAGAAACAAGAAGAGAAGATCTACTCCGGAAGTTTCTGGATGGCCTTGATGATGAAAAGATAAGGTTTCATGTGGAGTACATTAAGGAACCAGGGAATTTAGACGAAGCTGTGTATGAGGTAGTGAATTTCCTGGAAACACAGAGGCGAACTAACTTCAATGAGGACCGACGAAGCAGGAAACAGACTCGTCTGGTGAAGAGTCACCTAGATGATAAAGAGTACGAATCAGAGCCGGAAGACGAAGGTGTTAGATTTGCGACTCAAACTCGGAGTAGTAAGAAGTGGAATCAGACTAAGGCTGATAGGGAGAAAAGGGATCAAGTTAATGAGCGGACGACATACCAGGAGAAGTCTGATGGTTGTGTATCTGAAGTGCATAAGCTGAGAGAACACGTCACAAACATGTTCAACTCGCTGAATAATCAAATTGAGTCAATCTCAAGGGGTTCACAACAACCAGGAACCGACAAGATGAAGATGGTTCCGCAAACTTATCCTCAAACAAGGTCAACTGCAGCAAGCCATCGATCTACAGGAAAGAAGCAGTTCATTGGGTGTTTCCGGTGTGGCGAAAACCATTTAATAAGAGATTGCACCTATCAAGTGATACCTTTCAGGGCACTGTGTGCACAGATACTATGGATACTGGAACTACAGCCATGACATTGTCTGACTGTATCCACACCAAGATACTGCAGGGCCAACAGTCAGAGCTGAAACTTACCAGGAAAAGGGAGGTTGACGGTGCTGAAGTTGAGAAGAGAAGGGCTGTACTGGAGCATAAATTAGCAATTGCCAACACTGAGGATGAGGTGTTGCTGGGGGATGATATTTTACAAAAGGGACCTGGTGGGCCAGAGGATCTTTTGTCGAGTTGTGGACCATGTTCAAATGGTAAGGAGATATCTTTGGACATGGCTGATTCTCTGAAAGTGAGATCGGTGTGTGTGAATAGGCCTGCTGAGACGCAGCAGAACCAGAAACTAAGGAGGACAGTGGTCTCTCCAATGAAGAGGATATATACTTATTTCATTGGTGTTGTGTTACTTCTTCTGAGTGTTCTGTCCATGGAGGATTTGTGTGTGGATGATTTGTGGAGCCCTCAACAAACTCCAAATGGGAGTGAAGAAGGTAGCAAACCTGATGAAGACCTGGTCGGGGTGCCAGAAGTATCTGGATTCACATGTCAGAGGACATGTTGGGAATCGTTATCCGAGTTGATCTCTGGTGGCTGTTGGATCTTGGTAGAGATGTTTTCCAGGTTCATTACAGGAAGATGCTCTCAAAAGGTACAAGATGCCATCTGTAGTGTTACAGAAACACCATGGATACAGGGGTATACCATGACACAGAAGAAGCTACTCATTCATCTAAACATAGGTCCAGTTAAGAAGTGGTTCGGAAGTGGTATGCATCTGTTCAGCACTGAAAACTGTACAGCATGGCCAGCTACCCACCATTATTGGAACAACTGACATAACCTAATGCTAAAGGACGGGGTGCTTTCCTGGAGATTAGTGCACAAGAATGTCATTGGGCAATGGCAGTTCTTGGTACCACGATGGGTTAGGGAGTACGTGTTGAAACAAATCCATGAATCTGTCCTGTCCGGACATCTGGGAAGAAAACCAAAAGGAGCTCTTCTGAGATTTTATTAGGATGGTTTCCACGATGATGATCAGATGTAAATAAGTGGATTCAGACAGTCAGGTGATGTGTATAGCAACAGTGAACCATCGTCTCACATCACATGTGAACCCTCACTAACATCAAACTTGAAGCCACATGGATCATTCAATGAGGGATCCATCTGGAAAAGGTATGATTTGGCATAGATGATCATGAAGCCTGAAGATGAAGAAAGCCTTTCCATAGAGGACAAGTGAGAGAGAACAGTGGACTTCCTTCCACTCTTACCTTGATGATGTGCTATTTCATGGACACTTACTTACCATTAACTGGATTCCGGACATACATGCATGATGGACCTGTGATCACATAAACCTTATGGTATTGCGCGTGTGAAATTCTAAGGACATCATTGAACTGTGTTATAGTGTTTGATTTGCCAAGGAACATCAGTGAACTGTGTTAGTGGGTGAATTCCAAGGACATCATACAATTGTGTTTTATGTAGAGAACTTTTCGAGGTATTCCCTTTACTGGGAAACTTGTGCGCGATTCATTGGATTATGTGAAATTGTTTCTTTCTACAGTTAAATGTGAATTCATGGACTGTTGAAGAGTTGACTTTAAGTTGACTTTGATTGCATTCGAGAAATTTTATTGTGCGCGTGTGCTACATGTATTCAAGGATATCTTGAAATATGAACTTCGTTGTGTGTGACCCCTGGATTCCAAGGGTTGAACATTTGAATTCTTGAACTATTCAGTGACTGAGAACTGTACATGCGTTTGAGATTGACTCTATTAACTGTAAGGTGAACAAGGACGTTTCCACCTTAAGTGGGGGATAATGAGACGAGCATCAATTTACTGGGTTTGTATTTGCATTTTTTTTAAAATCTTGTTGTTCTATAAAATAACTCTCTTGTGTGTTCTCTAATTGTAATTCTGACATTTGTAGTTCATTTCAGATAATTCTCAGTGATAACGAATATTTCGAAGATATCTGCAGTCTCTCTGCAGAATTTACTTGCATGTTGCTGTTGTAATGAGATACTTCGTTTGTGCCACATGGCCATGGTTTCTGAGCTGTAGATCATTAATTAATGAAGTTACACTGATTTATTCACATAACGAAGTTAGAAGAAAGTACTACCTTTGTAATTCATAGCATGACAAACTGTGGTTTGATGTATTCCAGTAGTTATTGATGATAAAAGATGCATAATTTATTCTTCTCTGTACGGAGGCAGCCATGTTGTTTTGATAGTGATAATCTGAACCAAACGTTCGTATTTTATTTCAGATAAAAGTTGACGTATATCTTGGATAAATTGTATCCCTGTGTAAACTATATTTAATATCTGTCACAAATATATGGTAATTGCGCAGATTCTCCAAGTAGTTTTAACAATAGTACGCTTTTGGTGTTTTCGACATTTTGGGTTTGAGGCTAGTGGCTGGAGTGTATAAAAGAGTGAACTCTGAGAATTTCTGAGATTTGCTCTGGTAGCCAGACAAGCCCACACCTCCTGAACAGAAGGCTCCTGGGACGTGACAGACATCTGAGGAATGCTGAAATATGGGGAGGAGCTACAGATGCCGATGAGGATAATGGTTCAGTGTCTTGACTTCATTCTTCTGCTTTGACCCCCTGAAATACTTGGGACACTGTAAAGTGTACTCCAACAAATCATGGGGTTACTGTCAAACTGAAGTAAATAAGACATACCTATTATCTTTTGCTCACCCATGATATCTTTGGCTCATCCAAGAAAACATGGACATCCAAGAAAACATGGACATCCAAGAAAACATGGGCATCCAAGAAAACATAGATTGTTGAAACAGTAGTGGGACGAACACCCCATGCGATCACATCGGATTACAGTACCCCATGATATCACATCGGAATACATTACCCGATGCAATCACATCGGATTACAGTACCCCATGCAATCACATCGGATTACAGTACCCAATGCAATCACATCGGATTACAGTACCCCATGCAATCACATCGGATTACAGTACCCCATGATATCACATCGGATTACAGTACCCGATGCAATCACATCGGAATACAGTTTTCAACTGCAGCCACTCTTCACCTAACAGTCGTGTGCATGAACACCCCATGCAATCACATCGAGTTACAGTACCCCATGCAACCACATCGGATTACAGTACCCCATGAAATCACATCGGAATACAGTATTCAACTGCAGCCACTCTTCGCCTAACAGTAGTGCATGAACACCCCATGCAATCGCATCGGGTTACAGTATTTGACTGCAACCACCCTTCATCTAACAGTAGTGTGCATGAACACCCCATGAAATCACACCGGGTTACAGTATTCAACGACAGCTGCTTGTAATGGATGCAAGTGGAACTCATTGGAATGATTGTATGTTACAACAGTATTCGACTACAGCCATCCCGTTGAGTTTTATGCACCCCAGCAAGTCTCCACCCCATGAAAGCATAGTAATTTCGCTCATTGGTCATAATTAGATTATGCGAAGCAAATCTGAACTGAAGGACAAAGGTTACTATATGAATAAAAGAAGAGTTTATTTATCCTGAGAAATCGGTCTTGAGTTCTTACTTCTTATTGTGTTGCTTCCCGGTCTTCAATGTTACAAGTTCAACATATAACAGCATAGGGGGTGTTATTTAGCCAAGTTGGTAATCTGTTCAACTACCCTAAGTGTTCATATGTTGACTGCTGAAATATATCTGCTGTAATTGGACTTCACTGAAGCTTAGCGACAGCTTTATCGCTACAATATTTAATAGAACAATGGAAGATCAGTACGGTACTTGTAAACAAGTGAATGTAAATTAATCAACTTTGGAGTCATTTGATCTTGATGGAGATTATGACACAGCAGATAAATTCCGGACAGTTTTTGTTAATTAAGTACAAGGAATTTTCACTTGTTTTAATATGGGGTGGGGATGATCCATCTGTCGACAAGGGGAAACTCAAGAGGTCCAGAGATATTCTTGTCATCTATATATGTTTATAAACCGGTTATTGAATATTTTAGTTAACAGTTATCCAAGGCAACTGAGAATCGCAATTCCTCGATATTTTTCTATATATAGTTTTAGTACTTTTACGGACTTGGGAAATGTACCCTACAGTCAAATTTTAGGGATAAATTCCAATTTAAAGGACTATGTTGAATATTTAAAATTTAGGGGAATATTACATTCATTTCAACATTTTATTCTTAATTATTTGGCCCTGAAAACTTTTTCGTTTTTCAATCCTTTTATGGTTTGTTTAATTTCTGTTTAAGTATTTTGTTATTGAAGACCAAGACAAACGTTTTCACGTTATTTTTAAGGATGAAGGTTTATCGAATCATGTTTTTTTCTTTTTGGTTTACGATGGTTAAACTGATTAAAGGCTGGATTCTTCACTGGTAGGGGTTTAAGTCGGCTTTTTAAGGCAGACAATGAATTTCACATCTACAATGAGTAGGAGGGTTCTGGACTATTCGCTTGTCTATGAGGGCCTCTCTGATATCTTTATTTTTGTCTTCGGTACTTTTCGATAAATCTTTTTCCTAAAAGTTATATTTTTGTCTGATGTTGCTGCCCCAATTTATTTTGGAGAAAACAGTGCCACAGTCTGTTTGTCTTTTTTGTTTGATGCATGAAATATTGCCCAAGGTAACGTGGCCAGATCATCACTTGCATAGCAGACTGAGAGTTAGAACACTACATGCAATGCTGACATCGTATTAAACAAGGCCGAAAGACCATACAACTACACATGAAGGCGAACCATTTTCAACGCACACTCTGGCACACATCACTCATATAGCCGCCAAATTCCATACAGATACCATACATTGATACCACAGATTAACTGTATCCAATTTCATAAGTGTTTTTTAAGGTCGCCAATCAGACTCCGCCTTATTTCAGGCTCTAAGGGACTACATATCACTACGTCTTTCAGTTGATTCAGAAATGCGATGGTTTACAATGATGCCCACATGACATCGTGATATTTTTACCGTGAAAAACTTATCCCTGCCCAGTATTCTCAAATCCGAGTGAATTTTCAAGTAGTTATCTTTATTCTCTCACAAAACCATCTGGGAGAACGTGAGGTATACGTACAAGTACATAATCATTGCATGCATTGTTTACAATATTTCTCATTCATGAACCTCTACAGAAACTCTATGATAGGCTAATTTTTCTTCTAATTTTCTTCACAGTCCAATAAAACACCCGGATTTCTTTCTGAAACTTTGAACTGAACAATCAAATTGGATCCTGGATTCTGCCCCTACTTCCGCTTTTCTCCGACTGGAATTACTGTCCGATGTTTTTCGATTGAAAATCGATTATTAAACTGGACATTTCAGTATATTCGGGTATATAAGACTGATTTTTCAAGCAACAGTAGATTATTTCGATGTAATATATTGAAATATTGCCAATTCTACGATATGTTGCTTAGACGGAGATTTTCATTACATGTATCCTCCGATCAGAGTATTTATAGATACGTGTAAATACTGCGCTGCTGACATCTGCAATCTGTCTGAATTTCGTACGATGTGGTAACTTTACATGAAAACAAGATAATTATCCCTAGTCATGGTCCTTCTGTCGTACAATTACAGAGAGCTGGTCTGTCATCACGAAAACCAGTCGTGCTATTATGTTATCATCCCATACAAGCCTGGATGACCACTCCGAAACAGATCATGACTGAGAAATTGAAGAACCAGCCAATGTTTCAATCTATAGTCTATATTTCAACCAATCTAATAGTTGCTTTACATTCTCGTCCATACTCGAAGAACCCAGTGTTTGTGTTGTCAAACGCAACGTTGTCGTCCATACTCGAAGAACCCAGTGTTGCCTTGTCAAACGCATTGTCCTTCCTGCTTTTTCTCCGCATAAACACGGCTTGAATCGGAATATAACGAGCTCAAACGAAGACGGTGAACCGATCTCTCTCGTCGCCCGTAGTTTACTTGCCGGGAGATGCACACATCCAGTTTTCTCGTGGAACTGGTGATGAGTGCTCTACAGCCCAGTATGTGGAGGATGGGTGTGAACCAGCTTGTGCCAGTTTCCAGAATTCTCCCATAATTCTTCCATTTTCCGTATTTCCGTTGTTGAGTACAACGAGCATTGGTGGATGGTTATCAACCAGCTTGTGCCAGTTTCAATAATTTCGCTATCGACCTTCGCTCCTCCGCCCTCTCCTGTGCTTTGTCAAGTGTCGTGGTAATGACATCCATATTATCCAACCCAGCAAATCCTATACACAAAAACAAAACAAACAAATGCCATCAGTATATATATATATGTCGTTACCCAGTCTATCATAGAATAAATGCATGCCATCTAGACCCCGATGGAAATTTCGTTGTTGGTCTAGGTACTGAATAGAACAACAGTAACAGTACCAAGGCCAAGCAGAGCTAGATGCTGGATTGTGTACTCCAAAAAATCATGTTTTTAAGTTGACTGGAACTAAATTCACTCAACTTGAGTGATTTATCGAGTTAAGGTTGAGTGAATTGCATTCGACTTGAACGGGATCAATTTCCACTTTACTTGAATGAATTTTCACTTGAGGCTTTTTTGACGAGTATTAATTCAAATCAATGTATACACCAAGATAGGAATATTTGAAGGACAGTGGATAGAACAAGAAACTATTAACCGAAAAGAAAAATATTTCTGAAAACATTTTGCAATTGGACGTTCTTCAAATTTATAGCGGTATTACGACAAGGAAGGAAAACTGGCAAACTTGTGGTAATTCTGCTCTTCATGAATATGATGAACTATGATTACTAGTCTCCTGTCTTGAAGAACATCCTGGTAACCCCATCTTGGTTAGATTTCTAAATTCAACATTGTTCCAGAATACTATTGAAATTTTAACTTCTGCTATATGCATTAACAAATATATTCCTTTTCTATTAACATTTTTGTAGATTTCTACGTTAATGTTATATTCTTTATTTAGGGATAGAACAAGCCCCTAGGGGTTTTATTCCGGCCATTCTATGTCACTTGGCAAACCGATTTCTTCATTTATTTTATTGCCTCAATCTGCAGATTGCCTTTGTCTCTTGATTTACTTTTCTTTCGTTGGTGAATAAAATTCAATTCAATTCAACATACGGGCATTTTCTATGATATTTCTGTCAAATCCCATTATTAAAGTACTGAAAATTCAAGATTATGCCAAAATCGAGCAAATAAATTAATTTCATCGGTGATTTTAATATTCAAGGGTCTGTGCTACCTCTTGTCGCGATATACAGGTCAAGACTGAACAAAATCCTTTTCGCGGTCTTGTCGATTATAACATGACATTGTATTTGATAAATTATCTGGAATCTCCTCAAACCTGTTTATATCACATTATAAGGAAACTATGCCACACGGCGCTAAATGCATAACAAACGCATATAAATAAGATCAACCTGAACTCACCTATTCCTTTGAATGACGATACTTGTCTGGGTTCTGGAATGAAATCGAGAAGAAAATTAAATAATTATAACCGACAAAGGAGTTTCGGTATTTGTTGTATACTAGTTTACAACTAGGGTGTCTCAAGCAACGTGTTTAAACCTCATGGCGAGTTCTGCATGGAAATTGACTGGGGTTGAATACAGATCGGTTCGGTTGATACTTTTTTTTCTTTCGAATCAAACTTTATTATCATTCTGGGTATTGTTACATGTGATCCTTTCGATCAGTTAAATAATTCAGTTAATAATTCTGTATATATTTTCACGTCTTTCATTGCTAACTTCATGAGCTCAAATACATAGTTTCCTTATTCTTACCTCATTTTCAAATAATATCATAATACTGGCTATTTTGGTGTTGTATTTGAATTTACTTATACACATTTTTGCTACTAAAATTATATGGTCAACAAAAATGCGGTTAACTACTGATATACTTAGATATGTTGATACTAGACATACTGTTTCCTCAGACTTGGCTCGTGATTCTTACATGGGGTATTAACCATGAGTTCTACGAATTTTCTCAATATCTTGTTGGCATCATTGGAAACTCTTACAAGAAATAACTTTTGCCCTGCGGTTAAACTGAATGCGTATTCGCATCGCGTTTCTCGAACCAATGTAGTCAACGTGTGTTACACCGAAAATTTATGAGGTTACAAAGTCTGGCAAATGGAGGAATGAACATTTACTGAACGTAAGGAACTCATTTTCCCACTACGAGAAAATACCAGTATTCTTGTCAACATAACAGATTCTTAAAGTTGAAATTATTTCAACATTATATTAAACAGCCGAGTCAGAGAATTCTGAACTCTTGGTGCGATATGAATGTCAGTATACAAACTTACCTTCACGCTTTAGCTTCCGCCGAATCAATGAACGTAATAGCGACCTAAACTCGAACTGCCGAATCTCTTTAGCTTGTTCTCTGTTGGCAATTTTTGCAGCGGCCCAGAATTTATCGTAGGGAAACGCCACTGCCACAGACAGACATATAGCGAAGATATAAATGTGAGCCCTCATCGTTTCCAGGTAACCTGTAAATGCAAAATAATATATATATAAATTTATCTATATATATCTGTATTCGCTCTGGGTGACTTCGAAATATCACTTGCAGCTCAAATCTATCCAGCCTGGACGATTTGAGTGTACCGCAGGCTGACCACTCCCACACCCGTGCCCTTTCGTAAATATTCGTTATCCCCTAGACTAGAGAGCCACAGCAACGCTCAATAATAATGATCACAATATATACTACAATCGAAGAGGAGTCCAGCCATGCTTCAAAATTCAATGTGCACGTGAACATGAGACCATATCCGTGGAAGCGCTGCAGACTATAAACAAGGTCTGTATAATAACATCACTATACTTTCATCAGGAGCCTTTCGAGCTGATTGATTTCAACAATTATTATCGAAGAACTCCTGCGCAAATGCTACCCTTGAGACTGATTTTATAGAAGTGGTAATAAAAATTGCCCAAAATATGATTATGACGATATAGCGATTGGCCCCATGGTCCCAATTTCTAATGAACTGTATCCACATGTTGTGGTATTATTCTGTAATCTGCAATACCGCTATCTAAAAGTTAGCATTACAGAGTGTGCTGAAACTTCACCCAGATACAATGCAGGTCATTTTGATGCAATGGTAAGCAAATCATATCTATGTTCAGTAATAAAAAGAAAGAAAACACCGTTGTGAACATGTTGGGGGAGGGGGGGGGGGGAGTTTTTTATACAGTTATCTCCCCTTAATTTTAAAATAATTTATAAACATCTCTGTTCTTGTGAATGGAATTCTCAGACTCGTAGTGCGCAGTTGTGGTTTATGGAGCACGAGTTCAGTGATATAAGAAGACGCCAGTTCGTTCAAAGGCTTGTACATGAAAATAACAATATCAGAGCTGTCTCCAGAAGAGATTGGCTACCATCCCAAAAAGCTTGCACGTCATTTCTGCTAAGCGTGGTATCACAGGCTAAAATGAGCCTAATTGCTCGCTTTTGTAGGTTTTCTAATCTTTTCATTGATCCCACATGGCGAAGCAATAGTCCATATAGGGGAGTATAAACGTATTAAAATATGGCTTTCTTGCAGGGAGAGGTACAATTTTTAGAAGCATTATATTAATCTTGTATGGCGAATGATAAGGAACAGGCTATGATACTGGTTTCCCTCGATGATCTCGACGCTGTTTTATGTCACTATCGACTAATAGCTTTTACAGTATGAAAGCTGGATATTTTATGTAAATGAAACCCAGCTTTTTGGCTTATTGTATTATCTGGTTTTAGGTCTAACTACAGACGTCCTACATTTGGAAAGCTTGTTTAAAGCGTCCCATATCTCTATCCCAAGTTCACGCAAGTCATCCCTGTCTGTGAGGCCGCGATCCTCGGATACTAGGTGTACGGCCTCGAACTACTATTGGTAACACTATGAGTCAGAGTTTGGTCCTATTTGGATCCTCCGTCTCCTAGTTGGATTATATCGTCCTTTCCTTGACTTCTTATCTATTTAAAAGTGAAACACCATTGAAATCGTAATTCACATAGACAGTAGATATTACGAAATCCCGATAAGCTTCTGGGCTCTCCCCGTCTCGACGTTGGATGTTATTGGTCGCTCATAATCCTGTCTGGCGACATTTTGCTAATCCTAACATGAACATCACGGCGAATTCTGCAGTTCTACAGCCAGGAAGATGAAATTACATCTTATCGTTGTGTCAGACCAACTGCGGAATTGTCGGCGTCTTTATTGGATTGACATGGCTGAAAGCGGATTTCCTAGCCGAAAGAGTCCGACATCAATCGTTCTGTTGTATTTTACTGATACAGGTAACTGGACGACTGGAGTCTCGCTTCCATGATGCACTGCGCATGCATAACAGGATATAAAGTACGTAACTGACACCCCTGTTTAGATATTTGCTTGTGTCCTGCTGTTTTTTTAAAGTTTGCTTTCTCTTATTAAACACAACAGAAGATAACTGGGCATTTTATATAAGGATAATGTCGAGAACACAGTCGCACAAATCGAATGCTGTTTTGGAACAGCAAGACAATTTTTGTGATAGTTCATATACTTAATTAAGGTGGCTAGATTACTTCACTAATGCAGAGACTTGGTAAAGATAATGAGTAGTATTTTTAGAAAATTGTATTTGCCAATAATATATATCGAAAAAAGCTTCTTAATAGAATGTAGTCTGTCAACGAAAAGTAAAACGGACCCTCCTCCGCCGCCACCTCCCCTCCGTAATATTATTCCCGTCAGCCAAATCGAGAAGTGTGAAGAATTATTGACTTACAGTTGATCAAATTCAAACAGCAATAATCGCAACGCGAGATTATTTGTAATATACTTAACTTCTGTGTTCATGGATGAATGAACCGAGTGAATATAAGTATGATGAGTTTAGAGAACCGAAAGTGTATATGACATTTAATATAAGATTGTTTTACTTAGGACTGAAATGGTTAAGGAGCGTAACGTAACTAATACCACCGGCATTTTACAGGCGAGTACACCTGTTAGGTGCACGACACGTTTCCCGAGCTAGCGTATCTAATTCCGCTTAAGCCGGTGCTAGGGGCGTGTGGATACTTCAGTCTCCACGTGAACATCTGCAATAAAAGCGCGGCTGAGATACTAAGGCTACATCCGAGAATCCACCAAATTCTCGGGTCTGAATGTTAGGTGTCGACGAATGATTTCCTGTAGAGTCATATGGTTGCTTTTTAGTCACCAGACGTCGTCAATTTTTCCGACCTCTTGTATGCCGCTCCAATCCATAATACAATTTTCACTACAGCTAAGCGTCGATGAGAATATCTGGGAATGTTTTATAGTGAATGGTCAATTTGTTAACTACATAGCTGTATTACCACAACGAAATGAAAAATAGTATTCTTTCGATTCGTGGATATCCAAGAACACCTGTATATTAATATTCACAAATATTACAAACATTTTCTTGAATATTCACAATTATGTTGTTTACTATTCGCATATACCTTCATCATTGAGAAGCTTTGATCTTATAGGGCTGCAGCTCGGTTATTTGTTTGTAATTATTTAAAAATAACTACTGGTGTGAACTAAGCCCCAGGTGGCTTATGATATCTAAGCGATTTGGAAAGAAAATTACGAACAGGACATAATGGTTGTTGAAAACATGAGACAGAAAAAATATACACCGATAATATAGAGAAATAGGAATACGTAATTCAAATATTTGTTCGAGAATACAGGAATTTAACAAATCTAGCCTATTTCCCTCTGATAACATTTCCCCCTGTAGAAATTTCCCCAGGGACATTTCCCCGGTGGACATTTTCTTCTTCGAACATTTCCCCTTCCTATATATTTATGTATTAATCTTTCCTACAAATGTACAACACATCTGAAATATTGACAAGAACAACTTGGACTATATATTATTTCTTTTTTCTTGTTTTCGGACTGGTTGAACTAATTTCATGGAGCCGCACCTTAAGTCATCTGGCTGAACCTCAGACTCCTGCAAATATTGTTTCCATATGCGTATGTTTTATCTTTTATTTAATCTGTCTTTGGCAAAGTTTCGGGTTAACTATTTGGCTTGTATTTCATTCAAGTTAGCGAATACCATCATCAGGGAGGCCAACGCAATGAACGTATTGTTCTTTTGTTCAGTAATTCACCGAGGGTTCTACCCCGCTTATATCATGCGGCATGTCGGTAGAGATTTACGGATATATCAGTCCAGTAATGCTGACCCTGCATTTACTAAGATTATGTTATCCAGTTCATGTTTATTTGGCATGGTGTAATAAAACTGCATACGTCGTCTCTTTTCTCACATTTGTCAGATGAATATGTATCTTCTTTCCTTACTGTTGAAAGTACGAGATATTATCAGTACAGGTGGCGTCCTATCTTTTCATTGGCAGATTTTTGGCCGTGAAAGATGGTGAAAATTTCATTGTTTAGTTGGTCTTCAAAACAACCAGCTAAAATACCAACAATCCTTCAACCTATATTTATTTCTGGAGTAGAATCAATCCGTGATTTACATTAGGTAAGCAATTGTTTAGATTTCTTTGGGGATACTGATTAAGTATGTACTATCAGAAACTATTATTTATATAGATTCATATATACTATATATAAATTTAATTTATCAGTATGTGTGATAGTAAACTAAACATGTACTATGTAACAATCTCACTATGTGGTAGCTTTTATTTAACATAAGCATATGGTAATTATCAAAATATTATAGAAAACAAGAGGAAAAAGAGGAAAAAAATCTAAATTGTTTTTGTCAATATTTCAACTTTGTTGTACATTTGCACGGAGTCATAGCCCAAAAATATGTATGAAAGGAAATGTCCACAGGGTCGAAAATCGAAGAAGAAAATGTCTCCAGGAGGGAATATCCGTGAGCCAATAGTTCACGTTCTCTCCATTTCGATAACTATGACATCATATGGACTACACATCCAACGCTGGGCGCCAGTTTAGCCTAGATTTACAAGATACAGGTTGAAGCCCCGTGTTTGCTTTTACTGGAATTAAGTAGTCCGTTGCCATAAAGGATAACTTCATAAATTTAAAATAGAAATAATAATTCTCAACTCGCTCACACTAAGTAATTCACTACCGCTGAGTTAGAAATATCTGACTTGTTAAAGATATAGAATGCGTTTTGATCAACATGGTATTTTATTCTCCCTCCTGGAACAGAATAAGTATCGTTCCTGCAAACGTTTCCTTCACTTAGCTAAAGAGAGGGCTATACCTGTAGTTATGCAGTTACGCTGAGAAAAAGAGAAAAGATCTCACGAAGTTACGCATTTACGCCGAGTAAGAAGGAACGGTCCTTCACTGTAGTTACGCACTACTTACGCTGACAGGAAGGGAACGTTGCTGATGAGGTAACATAGTTACGCTGAGTAAAAAGGAGTGGCCGTATCACTGTAGTTGTATAGTATCAACACACAGCCAGTAAAAAAGGTGATACTTATCACCATAAAATCGTGATGACAGCATCACCCAAAAAAGGTGTTGAGTTAGAGTCATCACCCTTTTCCACCATCACCTTAAAAGGGTAATGGCTATCACCTTAAAAGGGTGATCAGCAAGGAGTGCAAATGTGTAGGTCATCGCCATAAAAGCGTAATGGCTATCACCCTAAAAGGGTGACGACCTGGATCATTGCCCTAAAAGGGTCTCGTGACTTCTTACATGATTGAATGACCGGGAAAACGGGTAAATATGTGAGTGAAATATACAAAATATAGTCTATATACACTGATATACACTGTCTCTGGTCCAATGCACTGGTTAGTAAAACTACCGGTATTCTGAGGTGTTTGTGTGCCCTTTGCAACTATTTCGGTGCGACAACCAAGAGCTGTATACGACCTATACGCGGGTAAGACAAACATAGGGCCAACATCGACTAATTTGTCAACAAAGGCTCCTTGTTAGCTAATGAGATTATGAAGTAGACCTCCGACTGGACATGGGCATCGGTGTGAAAATATGATTCTTCTATATTGAACGAATGAGATTAGCATGGGTTAAAGGTGTGCTTTTTCAGGTGTATCAAAACTTGCGTAGATGAGTGCTTAAGGAACAGATAAATATATAATATTAGCAAATACAATTTCATAAAAGTATTACACATATTATCTTTACCAAGTCTCTGCATTAGTGAAGTAATCTAGCCACCTTAATGAAATATATGAAAAAGTTCAAAAATGTTTTGTTATTGTACAAAAACAACATTCGATTTGTATGACTCTATTTACGATATTATCCGTAAATAAAATACCCACTTAGCTTCTGTTGTACTTAATAAGAGAACGCAAACTTGGGCTTTTTGGAACCTGTCCAGGCCTGGGGGGAGGGGGGTGCCCGCCCACGTAATTACTTTTTTTATCCCTTGAGGTTACGACACTATACACTTGGGTCAAGCTCTACCAGAAAATGTAAAAACGCCCAAGATGACCGCTTTGATGACGTCACAGTGACGTCACTTTCAAAAACGACATTTTTTGGTGGATTTTTCGGTCAGATTTTCAGAATTTTTTATTTCTGCCATGATAAATTAGTAAATATTAATGTGATGTGAAATAAAATAGTTTTTGCCCACTTTTCATCGCAGAAAAGCAGAAATTTTGAAGAAATATGACAAACATACAACATAAATTTCCTGGTACCCCACGTGGCCGCCATATTGAATTTACCCATGATCTTCTGCTCAGCGGGTTATGCAAATAGGCCCAAAATGACCCCAATATGATAAACTATAAAGTCAAGGAGTTTCAGCTCTCCATTTGTAGTCGTTCCGGAGATAGCGAGAAAGTTTGGTAGGGGAGCCATAATGCCCCCCTCCCCCTCCCAGGCCAGGTAGGGTTAAACAGGAGTGTTATTTGCATAGCTTGTATACTGCGCAGTGCAGTGCATCATGGAAGCGAAGCCTGCTCCGAAGATCAAGGCAAAAGAAGAATATTTATGGGGAGGGGGAGAGGGCGAAATGACCTGGCTAACGCCAGATAGGGTTAAACTTTAATTGTACCAATGTGATAAAATTACATTCATATACATAAAATATATTTCAAATCTGATTCTGTTATTGTTATATTGAGTATTAATAACCATCAACTGCTTACCTGTTGTCTTGTATGAGTTTTGTAGAATACAGATAACTGAATAGGTACATACACAGTAATATAAGCTACAGTAAACAATAACAAATCTCTGGGTCTGTTCAAGTTCTTTTTCCTCACTGAATCCATTGGTAAAATAATTTGCTTTTATAGTTACATTTCTTCCGGCTTGATAGTATAACTTAGCAGAACAGGAAGAAACGTTCTGGGAAGTGACGCATTTATTATCTGTTGACATACAAAAGCCTTTGATAATTCTCACAAATTAAAATAATTGTTTTAAATATTGCCCTCTATAGGCTAAATGTATGTTTGGGTGACGAGCTCCTTTATTTATTATAGCTATTAAAACTGAAAAGTATCTACAACTGCTAAGGATTGGTCATAATCCCTCCTATTAAATCCGTTAAATGTTTATCTTTCTGTTTATACATAGATAACTACCCTACCTAGAGATAAATACCAACCAGAGGTACAATTAGCTCACACAAATTGCCTTTCTAGGTACGACTGAAGATCTCGCCTTACAGATAATCATTTACTTAAAAGTGTGGATGAAACACATTAACTGACTCCTATAGCATCGGCAGTTTCTGTCTATCTATCTATCTATCTATCTATCTTTTCCCTATCAAAAATGTGCTAGTCAAACTCTTCCCGATGTAAAGCCAACAAAACTATGCTTTCTGATCAGAGACGTACGAAGATTATTTTTTTGAGTTTTTTTCTACTCAATTCTGGAAAGGCCCCCATTGTGTTAAAAATAATATAACAGAGTTTACAACATTCACATTTTCCATAATTAATATGACACTGACGCTGCAGACGAACGGGACTGAGGACTCTTGACCCTGTGAAGGTAGATAATCTGCTGAAATTTTTTCAATAAAATGTGTTGACATGCATTGTTCAAAATGCAAGTGAAGATCAGGAACGAAATACTTTTTTGTGTTACGATGCCATTGTAAGTTCATCTCATTCTGTGAACGACGGCTAGCTACTTATTGTCGGATCCGACACTTGTGTTTATCTATCATCCGCACACGAAGGACAGTCTTCCATGAACATAACCCAGGGATGCTAAAATCAGATAAAAAGCCTTACACTGCACACACCAATTGCAACCGGCGATGTTCAAGTGATTCGGACCAATGGTAGAGGGAGACCATATGGAACAAACAAACAAACATTCAAGCAAACAGACACACATACCCACACGTCTCGGATTATAGTATGATATATTAAAGCTCTCTGCTATTTATCATTACATTCACTCAATATGTTACTGAACCGTTGTTCTGACATAACAACTGATAGTATTGTTATACGCACTTCGTAAGATAAGGGTCGTATAATGCGATAGCGATTTTCGTTCGTCTGTCGTTTGTTGAACTTTTACTTTTACTATCTCCATTTCCTGATCATGGCTTGGTACCGAAATTTTGATATGTGGATTGTGATGCCAAAGAAGGAGCGTATTGATATTTACCCCTCCTCAAATTTTGGCCGAAGGGTATTGTCTGCTTGGTTCATACGTCTGTCTCTTCATCTTGATTGTTAACAAAATATTTCATGAAGGTTTAGAGATAGGCTTTCTTGCGATGTGTCAGCAACATACTGAAGATGCTCGACCTTGACTTGTTTTATCAAGGCCAAATTTGAGCATTGGGGATAAATTTTGAGGGATCACAGCTGCGCTCTCCAAATTCATACTGAATATATGCAACCGCTAATTGACTAGAAGAATTTTAGCCTAGTCAAATTCTAGTTGCATGCAGCATCCCGAGGGTTCGTGACTCGGGTCTTCAAATTTACACTAGAGCACATATGCAAATGGTGATTAATTAGAAGCCTATTCAAGTTCACCAATCTTAACATATTTCTTCAAGATCAAATTCTTGTTAATACAGTATGTTTAAAGGGTTATAGTGAAGCGAGCTAATCCTATTGTTTTCAGCCTATAGCCATAAGCCAGGAAAGAGCCGATCTTAGATAAATTCTAAATTGTTACACGCGAGCATTTTTCAACATATGGTTTATACACAAGTTCTTACCAAATATTCATTCAAAAGATCATACTGACATTCAAATAAAATTTGATAAAAGAATCGTAGTAAATGTAGAAAATCTGACTTTTAGTGGATTAGTGTTTTGCAGTAAAGAAGGATTGTGACATTCTGTGACGATTTCAGTGAGCATTAAATCCAGTGACAAAGCAATGGTGGAGATTATATAGGACAGCGTGATCTGGAAAGAGTCATATAAATCCACAGCAATATCGTACCTTCCAGGAACTTTCAGAAACTTCATCAAACATAAAAAATAATATAAGATTCTTGACACTTGAACACGAACCTTGTAGCAACATTTTATCGATACTATGGCTGGGAAGTGATTCCATAGATCACTATTCCCTTGGTTTATAGAATGAAATTTAATTGGACATCAGTGAACGGGTGTCGAAATTGACTCTGGCGGGCAAGAGGCGGAGGCTAATACTGTTATATGGAATATGGAATAGGTCTTTGGATTATGGACGCGGATATTCTCTAATGGACGACGGCTGAATTATGAGTGACGGACCAAACGCTTGTAACAGCAATGTGTGTCTGAATCAGCAGTGAATTTAAGAATCGTATTATTCCGTGAGGTGACGGAGTCCATATTTCACCTCCCCAACCAATCAAGGACACTATATATATATTTTAATACTTTCAAATATAACAAATGATAAAATATATGTTAGTGTGCGATGCATTGGGGTTCAATATGGGTTTCGAGAGGTTAAAAAGGATATATATACTGCAATTCCCACTAATTGTTTACCGCAGGCCCAATCATCTCAAGTGAAGACTTGCTTAATATGGGAAATCACGAAATTGCAATAAATAACCCTGTACGATGTTCTCTGGAACGCAATGAACAGAACTTTGTTTTCCAAATGATAAAATGAGATTGTACGTGAATCAGGTTGAAGGGGAAGGTAGTAGGTCTAAATTTGATGGTTTGATCAGTTTCAACATGAGAAAAGACGAGAGCTGAAACTTTCTGTATTTGGACCATCAACTTTTCTCAAAGTTCAGGTGACCAAGCGGTTTAGAGCGCATGTCTTTACTGCTGGCGATTTGTTGCGAAACTGATTTGTGCTTCATAAAGAAAGTTCATTCTATTACTTTCGAATACCAATATTATTGATGTTATCCACTTTTAACAATAAATGCACACGAGACTTCAAATTTGATACACAAGCTCTTGAAGTATTATTGGAAAATCGAACAATATCACAGATTTGTGGTGTGTAGCTACCACGTCATGATATTTTACGTGCGGCGGCGACATTAACCGTACAAACTCGAGCGGCCAATAACCCGAATGAACGCACAAACAGTCGTTGTAGTGGAAACCCTAACCATTATCACTTCATCTAGAGAAGTGTGCACTTCTTGACGCTCGTTGGGCTTAGCCTCGATTGCTGACATGTCATATGTTTGTGGCAATGCCATTATTCCGATGTAGGTAAACTGCAAAACATAGCTGAAGAATATTTCTTTGGTAATAAAACGCCGTCATCCGTCTATGACTTAAGCATTTTCTTTCTAGCGAAGGCTGTAATTTTTCAGACATAAGAAGACTTTGAACCCATAAGATTGTATTTGGTTTTGAATATTCTGAATGTGGAGTGTACTGATTTAAAATACTAGTGTTGATTTAGAATATGGATTGTATTGCTTTAGACGGTGGATTATTTTGATTTAAAACGTGGATTATATTGATTTAAAAGGTGAATTGTATTGAATCAGAATGTGAATTGCATTGATAGAAATCGTCGATTAAGAATGTTGACAATGTCGTGAAAAGATGTACGTGTTTTCCTGTTGACAAAAGCATCCTGATTAATGTCAAATATCATACCCATTATAAGAACAACAAAAAGGACGTCATTGTTATACAGTGTACGTTTATTCAATAATATATTACTATCGTACCGTTAGTCTCCCATGTTAGTGTCGAAAATTATGT
>JAVTVY010043500.1:0-20142 GCA_036873755.1 Hanleya hanleyi | reverse complement strand
AATAGAAACAAATAGAGTAGTTCAATTCCTACACCAGGCAGTTTTGTGACCAGTTGTCTACTGTTTACTGCAAACCATCGTGTTTACCGTTAATTGCCTCGGATTGCTTTTCCGTTTCGTGCGCACCGCAGTAAATGACGCTCTGGTCAAAAAAAAAAGAAAAAAAAAAATCGTTAACCACCATATTTATCATTCCGCCACCGTGATAATATAGATCAACAGATAACATAGTTCCTATTTCTGCCCGTCATGATGGGGTTCTTCTTTGATGTGCATATGTCAGCCAACCTGGCGACAAACCAAAACACATTTGAGCCTGAATCGTTCCGATGTCATCACATTTCAAACTCGAAGGAGGCTTTATATAATGATTCAACAGCTGCTGGTCGTGGAACCAACTGTGTTGCTCTTTATAGCTACATAACAAACTGTAAAATCAAAATCCACCCCCTGGGAATTGTTTTCAGGGAACGTTTGGGGGCCAATTACATTTTCAATTAACATTAGTCATTTTGTGAGAAAATAGTCGCCAAATTTCTATTCCAAATGTTGAAAAGAGTTTGAATTCATCATTGTATCTGTTAAAAACGTTAATTAATATGTTTGTCCCAAAGGTCTTCAAAACGTAAGCAGGACTGATGCCTTTTGTCAGGATGGCTAGTACCGTGTACAGTGAATTTTGCTTGAATTCAACCAAATGTTCAGAAGGATTTCACGTTACAGGTGTCACATTTCCTAAATTTTGCGGTTTTATTTTGCAGATGGTTCACCCTGAGTGAAGCATATGACGTTATGCGATTATTGCTTTGTCTCTTTGTGATCCGAAAGAGTTCCATAATTAGCATACAGAGGGCGCCACATAACAATGCTCTTCAAGGGTTAATAAGGAAGAGTTAACGCTCAATATCCGAAGAATCGATGAATTGCGAATCTCACTCCGTCATGAGAAATCCACCAATGCATGGATGGCAACAGGTAAGTGCAGCAGCATATTGAAAGATACAGTGTCAGTTTTAACAGTTTGATTCTTGCAAAAAATGCGTGTCTCTTGCACAGTCAGAAAATGATGTTGGCCCAACACCCTTTTTGGTGTTGAGGTCTGGTCAACACCATAAATTGGTGTTGAGAAATGGTGTTGATCAATGTTAATACTGAAAAATGGTGTTGAGGCCAGTTTATCACCAAATAATGGTGTTAGTCAACATCAATCAATAGTGTTGAAAATGGTTTGACACCATATTTTGGTATTCACTGTAAAGTGCTAATACTGGCTCAACACCAATTTATGGTGTTGGCCAACATCATTAAATGGCGTTGGAGATATATGGTGTCGGTGCAAATTAAACACCATTTATTGGTGTTGAGCTCAACATCTTTTTTTGGTGTTGAACAACACCATTTGCCGATATCTATTTTGACGTTTTGAAATTTTTTCAAGGGGAAATCGTTGCCGTTTAAAACACTTGACTTTGAACTTTCGTCCGCCATGTTGGGAAACGTAATGGAATACAAAGGATTGCTTGGTTTTCAATAAGACAGTCAAACGTCATTTAATGCACGAGCTTTCGACCTCCTTTGATATTGGATTATTGGACTGTAAAGTAATCAACATGTTTGGCGTTTGTATATTATTAATGTCAAATTATATACTGTTCATTTGATAAAGGCCCTGCATACAGAATGAGGGTCATATACACCCGCAGAAAAGTGATAATGGACTACAGGTGGCTGAAGGATGTCGGACCTGACGAATTAGTTGGTAGAAACGAACGAGGAGGGCCTACTTTATTGGTACTTTATCAGAAAACATCACGAGCTAGAAGTCCATCTTTCTTACGATTTTCAGATTAGGATCACGTGACTGAGATGGTACGGATGCTCCATATGATAATTCGTGGTGTGTATTATACACGAGAGCATGGCGTAACGGCAGATAACAAAATACCGTCCGATATAAACATGAAACCATTTGTCTTGTCACTAAATCATCGTCTATAGATATTTCTCCAGCCATGGTGTGTATTCTAGGAATCACAAGATGACAGACAGGTGCGCATATCTGGATTTCATTTTTTTGTTGAATTATAGTCGTGAACAGAAATCGTTAAAACTACAAGAAAGCGAACATATAAAAAATTAACAGGTAAGATCTGCTCGTTTAACAATTTGGCTTTCCATTTTATCATATCTTCGGTCCTGAGATCGTATAGACACGTGTCTTCGCTTGTCCGTGATAAATGCCGTACCCCCTTACCAAAAAATCTTGTAAGATCTTGTAGGATTTGAAATTTTCTTACAAGATCTTGTAAGATCTTACAAGACAGTTTTTTTGTCCTACACGATCTTACAAGATCCTGAAGGACAAAGCTGGCTGTCCTACAAGATCTTGTAAGATCCTGCAGGACAGCTGTACTACATGATCTTGTAAGAATAAGTTTGCCTGTAGGACAAAAAATCAGTTTGCTTTTGGAAAGTATTTTTACAAGACAGTTTTACAAAATATCCACAACATTGGATCAACAGTTGAAGATATGGTTAGCCCTTTCTCTTTTAAAAATGGCAGGCGTATTATCATGATATTTTCCAAAATTGTACTTCTCTCTACTGAATCAATCATATGGACAACCTCATCTGTTTCACTCAAGTAAGAAAATTATTCTTGAAAATTTAAAAAAAACTATCTGATAATAGTTTACCTTCAAACCTGATTGGGAAATTCTGTCAAAGTACTACATTTGTTTTTCAATATGTTATCTAAACGATGATACGAGTTATCAATATAACTATTTTGGTGTTTGGATACAGCGACAAAATGTGACAAATTCTTCAATCAACAACAACAACAACAACAGCTTGAATTGAAAAATACACAAACTTTACATAAGACTTCAGAGATCATATTAGTGACATATGGGTTTTCATTCGATTAAAATAAAGATATCAATAATATCAATCTCTACATAGTGTTATCAAAATAGTATCATATTTGTGTAAGAAAATCTTGTTGAATTTAGATTTTATAATAAAATTAATAAATTTAATAAATAATTAATTAATAATCAGTCCAATCCAAAGATTTTACAATAAAATTGGACATAAAGAAGAAAATAATTTTAGAAGAATACATCAGTTCTAACATGATTTTCAAGAAAAAAATGTCCATTAATGAATACTCTACCCTCTTCATTATTCCCAATTATATACAGATAATATTTATTCTATTTTCCTGGTAGTCTATTACATTAGCTGGCTTGCTGGCATTAATTTCACAATTTGAGGAGAGTTATCTCCCCTGTACCGGTATATTTTAATTGGCCACTGGTGGCGCCACCATACTGTCATATGAGAACAACAACATAGAGGATAGAGTGCAAAAAGAA
The DNA here is from genome assembly GCA_036873755.1 of Hanleya hanleyi. Taxonomy (NCBI): domain Eukaryota; kingdom Metazoa; phylum Mollusca; class Polyplacophora; order Lepidopleurida; family Hanleyidae; genus Hanleya; species Hanleya hanleyi. Next base: position 16,762 of record JAVTVY010043500.1, on the reverse strand, counting down.
AGTTGATTTGTTCATTTTAAGCTGGAACTATTGAGGTTTAAAGAACTGTATTGCAGATGGTGATGATTGAAGCTACATGTAGTGATGGTAAGTAAGTTATAAATACAATTATAATGTTATCATTTTATTAGCAAAACAATTGTAATTTCTAGTTAAACTCTGAATGTTGTAATGTGGACCCTCTATGAGCTTTAACTATCAACATGTTTCTCTTCATATATTTGGCATATTAAACAATTGATACTCTTCTCAGTAACTACTGCAGCACTTCACCTTATATTTGCAGTCAAAATTAATGACTCATTTAGCCTGGAATTCACAAAGAAATATCCATAACTCTATCTGTCTTAAATTCCTTTCAGATCTACCCAGGTTCATCAAGGCAGTATATTGTTGCATTGTCAGCTGGAAAAGCCCAGGCTTGGGGACCTCATGTGAAGATTGGCCATGCACCCCTAGCTGGAGGAAATCTCCCGGAGGGTGAGATATATAGGTTATATCACACCACTGCTTGGATACAGTCTACTCAGCGCTTAGAGTGAACGGACGTGTTTTTGATCTGCCAAGCCAGCCTAGACTTCCAAGCCTTTGTGTTCCACTGCGGTTCCCCGGCGTTACAGGATTACCAAACTACAACAAGAGCGAGAGAAACCAGCCAGCCAGAGCTAAGTTTTGAATTGAATTTTTCCACATAGACTAATATTTCCTATCACTAAAGTCACTCCTTACCAAATAGCAACTAGTCCTGATCTAAACAAAACCAAATCTAACAATGGAAGCCTCCCAATCCACCGTAAAAACACCTAAAAGGAAGCTATCAGAAATCAACACTGAAAAATCCCCACCCACCAAAAAACATCGAGCCCTCCCCGAAAGGCCTAGCCTTTTCAATTTTGTGGCTGTCATACACAGCCTTACTCAAATAAAAGCCACGAGCTTACCTAAAGCCAAAGTTGCGAAAGACATACAACAACAAGCCGGAGACGTAAAAACAATCTATGAATTACCCGGAGGAGACCTCAAAATCCACTGCCATTCTAAAACACAGTATGAAAAACTCCTTAGGTTAGACCTCCTAGCTGGAAAACCCGTCTCGGTAAAACAGTATCAACAAAAAAGAGAGCAATGCAAAGGCGTAATTTATGGAATTGATCTAAGTGTTGGGCTAGACTATATTAGAACTACTCTCTCGAAGCAAAATGTAGTATTCGCTAAAAGACTGCAAAAGGACAAAACAGATACAACTAGCATAATGTTAGTATTCAGTGGAAGTAAACTCCCAGATACTGTCTGTCTATGGACCCGTAACGTCACAGTCAAGCCCTTCTACGAAACCCCAAAAAGATGTTTTAATTGCCAGAAGATTTCTTCTCACACAGCCAAAAACTGCAAAGCCAGTGCTGTATGTCCCAAATGTTCAGGGCCCCATAGCTACGAGCACTGCACAGAAACCCATAAAAAATGCGCAAACTGCAAGCAGAACCATAGCTCAGCTTGGAAAGGGTGTATTCACTACAAAAATGCTAAAGCAGTACAGTACATTAGAGCCGACAAAGGCATCTCTTACGCAGAAGCAGTCAGAGAAGCAAAAGTGAATCAAAAACTCAGAGAAACAATAAACCTGCGAAAACCTGTGAACGAAGTAGTAATTAACAATAAGGCACCAGTGACAGAACAAACAATGGAGTCAGAAACCGAGGACAAACCCGAAACAATTAACTTGAGTAAAATCGAATTCCTAGGCTTCATTAACATTGTTATTAACTCGGTCCACAATGCCAACCCAAAAACAAACAGAACTGACATAATAGCCCGCATTGCTCAAGACTTCTTGAATTGGGAATTTAACCCCAAAGAAATAATAGCATGGGGATTCAATCCAAAATACAAAAGAAAAACATCAACCCCCAGGAAACACAATAACGCCCTCAACACCTCTATATGAGAACACCAGGGACAATAGGTTAGACCCACCGCGCAACACATAACAACCCAACTTTCAATAAACAACTCACCGTACTACAATGGAATGCGAATGGCATTGCAAAGCACGGAGACAATCTTAAAATCTTAGTGAATGAAATAAACCCTGACATCATATGTATACAAGAAACATTTCTTAAACCAGGAAAAAATAAATTTGTAATAAAAGGATATACGCCATATAGACAAGACAGACTAAACGGCCCAAAGGGAGGCAACCTCACACTAGTTAAGGAAGAACTCATACAGCTAGAATTAGACAAGAGCTCAGAAAATGAAGACCTCGAATGGCAAGCTATACGGGTGTTCCAAAATAATATACCTATAAATATAGTGAACCTGTACTCCCCTGGCGCTCTAAAAACAATATCACAAAAAGCACTTAACAAAATCACCCAAAAATATGACTCACCAATTATAATCTGCGGCGATTACAATAGCCATAATCCAATCTGGGACGAAACCTGCACCACGTCAGATGATAGGGGTAAATCAGTAGAAAAATGGTTAGATGATAATAACCTAGTATTCCTGAATTCAGGAGAAGGGACTAGAATAGATATGCGAACCGGTAAACTCACTGCAATTGACCTAACAATAGTCTCTCCCGAACTAGCAGTTAAATCAGAATGGGCAGTCCTACCAGATACACTAGACAGCGACCACTTTCCAATCCTGACTAAATTTAGCATGAAACCAGATTTTGAACAGACAGACCCTCTCCCACGCTTCCAATACTCCAAGGCAGACTGGAAAAGCTTCCAAAACGATTGCCAAAGTCTAATACATGACGATATAGTTAGTAATGATATAGAGATTTTCAATGAAAATATAACCAGCAAACTTCTAAACATAGCACAAAAACATATTCCAGTTACGAATAAGCGACCCAACAAAAATCCAGTGCCTTGGTGGAACCAAGAGTGTGGAAAGAACATCGCAGCAAAGAAAAAAGCACTCAGAAAATTCAAAAAAAGCCGGCTCCAGAGTGATCATGAAATATATAAGGAACTGAAAACAATAGCAGAAAAAAAGCGTCAAAGAAGCCAAATCAAGATGCTGGGAAGATTTCTGCAACACTATAGATACGAAAACTAACTCAAAGAAAGTATGGAATAAAATAAAAAGCATTCAAGGGAAAGCAACTAACACAATACCCGTACTAAACAAAACAAAGAGAACTAATCTCGAAAAGGCAGAATATCTTGCTGAATCATTCGCATCAAACAGTAGCGATAGCAACCTTAAACCAGAATTCAGAAAAATCAAACAAGAAACGATCCTGGAAAATGACACAAATGATTATATAGAAAACTACCTTAACGGAGACTTTACTATCAATGAATACAGAAAAGCTTTACACTCTAAAAAAGAAAGTTCACCCGGCGAAGACAAACTAGGGTATACAATCCTAAAACACCTACCAAACAACACTCAGGAACTAATTCTAAAACTAATTAATGTGAGCTGGAAGACTAAACAACTCCCGACCAAATGGAAATCATCTATTGTTATCCCAATACCAAAACCTGGTAAAGACCCATCAGACAGTAAGTCATATAGGCCGATCTCACTCACGTCAAATTTATGCAAAATTATGGAAACGATGGTCAAAAACAGACTTGAATATCACCTGGAAAGCAACAACCTGTTAAACAAAACACAAAGCGGTTTTCGAAAAAAGAGAAGTACTTTAGACCACATAGCCAGACTCCAACACTCCATCAAAAAGGGTAATGCCAAAAACCAATATACATTAGGAATTTTCTTGGATATTGAAAAGGCGTTTGACCTTGTATGGCAGGACGGGATTATCACCCAATTAAACAACCTGGGAATTAAGGGAAGAATACAACACTGGATAAAAAATTTTCTTCATGACCGAAACTTCAAAGTCCGTATTGGTAACACCATTTCCATGGACCACCAGCTAGATAACGGCACCCCACAGGGCAGCGTCATAAGCCCCACTCTTTTTAACATCCTGATTAATGGCCTGGCCAACGAAATTGACACAAAACATCCTGAAATTGAACAATCACTCTTTGCTGACGATGCTGCCATGTGGAAATCTGCTGGCTCGATAAAAAAATTAACAAGTATAATGCAAAAGGTACTGAATACAGTCAGCGATTGGGCCGATAAATGGGGATTCAAATTCTCAGCTGTCAAAACTACCGGTGTGCTATTCTCAAATAAACAGAACACAGACATCACGCTATCACTAGGAGGACAGAAAATCGAGTTTAAGAATAGTGTCAAATACCTAGGTATGATATTCGACCGAAAACTCACTTGGAAAGAACACATTGACCAATTAATTATTCGGTGTAACAAAGACCTGAACCTTATGAGGTGCGTATCGGGTACCAACTGGGGGGCCAATAAACTTAGCTTAATCAAATTATATCAAACACTCATCAGATCCAAAATAGACTATGGTTCAATCGCGTATCAATCAGCATGCAAGACCCATTTGAAAAGAATAGACAGCATTCAGTATTCGGCCTTAAAAATAGCCACCGGGGCGTTCAAAGGAACTCCTCTATGTAGTCTACAAATAGAAACTAATGAAAAACCCTTACATTTAAGACGAGAAGAACTGTCAATGAAATATGCAGGGAAAACAATAGCCAAGGGCGAAAACCACCCATGCCACAAAATTTTTGGCCTAAAAACCGAATACGAATTCCTAAAATCAAAATGGGAAAAAGACTCTGCACCACTCGGTTACACGATAGAACGATTATTCGAAGAACACGACATTCCAATCTCTTGTATCTCTGACACTGACAAGGTCAATAGACCACCATGGCAACTAATCACACCACACGTGGACACGAATATACATAGCTACATCACCAAACAGGACAACCCAGAGCATATAAGAGTCACTGCCCTCGAATATATTGACACACATTGGAAAAATCGCTTGAAAATATATACAGACGGCTCCAAAAACACAAGTCACAATACAGGTTCTGCATTCGTTATACCAGAACTTGACATTCACGAAGGTTTCAAACTACCAGACAATATGTCCGTATACACCACTGAATTAGTCGCCATAATCAAGGCCCTCGAATGGGTTCTCCAGAACCGACCGGTTTCCACTGTTATTCTTAGTGATTCCTTAAGCGGACTGGTATCTATAAAGAACTCCAAATCCGACAGCAGACCTGACCTCATACACGAAATAGAAATTTTATGCACACAAATACGAGACAATGACATTGACGCCATTTTAGCTTGGATTCCCGCCCACGTGGACGTTAGAGGAAATGAAGCAGCCGATAGGACAGCCAAAGACAGCCTCACCAAAACTGCACCTGACGTGCATATAGGACTAGGAACCAAAGAACTGAATTCCATCATTAGAACCAGAATAGATAGTAAATGGGAAAAAGAATGGAACGAAGAAAACCGAGGTAGATGGCTACATAGTATTCTAGATAAGGGGAAAAGACAGAGTTGCGGATTCCAGCTAGACAGCAAACGTGACGACCGCATCATCACAAGATTAAGACTTGGTAAAACAGGACTAAAATCTCACTTATCTAAGCTAATAAAAAACACATCACCACTATGCACTTCATGCAACAACGAAGAAGAAACGATAGAACATTTTATACTCAAATGCCCAAAACATGACCCCTATCGCCGAACACTGGAAAACGAACTCAAAAACTTAAATGTCCTTCTGTCGTTGGCTTCTATATTAAATCCTAAACCACCTCTTATAAACAAAGTATACTCCACCTTACTAGCTTACATCAAATCTACTGACTATCACTCTACCATTTAATACCATATGGTTACACCAATAAACCTAGGACCAAATTTGAATAAATGTAGCACGCTTAGAGTCAAAACTATTTCACAGGGGCGGAAATGAGGGTCAGTGATCAGAAATGACTGATCAAATTTGGACACTAACCAATCAAAATGCCATAGCAATAACCTAGACAAATTCACTGATCAAATCAAAAGTTCCTGATAACGAGCTCCGACCAAATTGTGTTCCCTTATTTCCAACCCTCGTTAACGAATGTTAACCGACCGGTCTTCATGCAGGGGCAGTAGACTGGAGGTTATATCAAACATTCACAGTCGGCTTTAACTATAAAATTTTTTTTATTTATAATATTTAGTACCTAATTATTTCAAAATGCCATAGCAATAACATAGACAAATTCACTGATCAAATTAAAAGCTCCTAATAACGAGCTCCGACCAAATTGTGTTCCCTTATTTCCAACCCTCGTTAACGAATATTAACCGTCCGGTCTTCATGCAGGGGCAGTAGACTGGAGGTTATATCAAACATTCACAATCGGCTTTAACTATAAAAATATTTTTATTTATAATATTTAGTACCTAATTATTTATTGCTATTGATCATGTGTGACTTAGATCACGATAGTGCCAGTCGATGGCAAAAAATAACACCAGAAAACAAGAAACTACAAACTCTTCTATTCTTTGTAATACAGGCACAGCACATTGAAGGCCACAGACGAGTAAGACCAGCCATGAAACAGAACACCGATGACGACAAATATTATAAAACAACACCAAATGGAGATGAACATGCATGAAGATCATCATCGTCGGACAACAAGAACGACCAGGATACTCGACCCTGTACCACGCTGGACAGGCTACTCCACCGAACTGAGCAACCAGAATACCGAATCCTAAACCACACAGACACGCTACCCCATATATGACACCGAAATGACGCCTCAACACATATCATCCTTTGACTTTCACACAATATAGGACGTAGACCTGCCGTCCTGTGCCCCAATACACACTCCAAGCAATAGTTACAGGCACAGATTTCTGGAAGAACCGACCCTGTTCCCAAGGGCGTCGTTACGGAAGTCGATTCGAAAAATCCTGAAGACGCCCATGGTTCTCCCAGTTTTTTCTGGACGGCTTTGTGCGTACAAAGGGGTACCAAGACAAAGGAATCATCCACGCGATTAGACCTACAGTGAACTCATATTTACTAGTATAGCTTAACCCAAAAAACCCGAAAGAGACTTACGAACTTGTACATAGCGACTTTCATTTACTTCTATTTATATCTCCTGCTAATCTATCATTGTTATTTATTATTTATTCATTTATTTATTTATTTATTTATTTATTTATATATTTAGCGCTGGAAAAGATATTAAAAGAAAAAAAAAGAAATGTACCGCGAAATCCAAATAAAACATTGAGTTGATGGGCCGCGAAATCCGAATGGGAAGCGGCCCTTAAACTACAATTTCAATCAAAAAAACTGCTTGTGTATTACCTGTCAAACAGTAGGATTTAACTTGCTATGAAGTTTGTTGTTTTGAAATGTTTATCATTTCCTGCTTATATTTCCAGAAGATTTGAGAATATTTCCATACCAAAGTTCTGATGAAATCGCAAAGGAATATTTATTAAAATAAACTGATAACAAATACACTGTTGGCATAACCGATATTTGCTATGATAAAAATGTGACCAGGAAAAGCAGGATAATTTATGATTAGATTTCCTATCACCATAACCATGATAACAGGCTATATTTTAAATGTCTATTTATTGCACTATTCTTGACCAAGGCTAAGGATTGCTGCATAATTCAATTGTACATCTGTACCCACATCTTGAAAAATGAGAACATTTCATTCATTCATTTCATTTAAAACGTTTGAAACAATTTTTTTCTCCTCAGATGCAACCAATCGGACATGTTCTAGGCGCACATTTCATCGACTCGGAGCAGACATCTGATCATGGAAATCATGCAGCGTATTGTTGAATTACTTCTTCGCCAAAGAGGAAATAGCATCAGGCAATATTACATGACCAATACAACTGGATGACAAACATTGTTAAAATCATATTAGTGTACATTCTCAATATTTTTTCCAGTTGTGCTTGCGTTTTCATTTAGTGTTGATCCATAATTCTGGATTCCACTTCAAAATATTTTGCTTCAAATCCATGAATACTGCTTAAGTATCATAATTTGTATTGTTTTATAATACTCATAACATGCATTCAAGAATGTGTATTTTACATTAATAACAAATGACTTGAATGACTTTGGTGCTACTGGACCCAAATAATCTTTATTCAGTGAGCGGCACATGTTTGGTTTTTGCAGAGGGCACACCAATAACAGTAACATCACATTTCTATGATATTTCAATGCAAATCATCCTGGTTATCGTCACATTCACTAATATCAGCAATACGCCAGTTGAATGTAGTGTAATATTTTTAAGATTTCTCTAATCAAACTTTTTCGCTAATGTCACAACAATTTTATACCATTCTACCCATTTAAATTACATGTATGAGGATAACCTCTGAATAGTGTCAGGATAACTTGATAACAATTTCTTTGCTAATCTGATGACTTTTCATTTTTTATAGATTACTGCCAGAAGAAGTTTCCCTGTACCAGCAAGGTGATTTTGGACGCGATGAAATCAAAATTGAAACACTTGATCTGCTGAGAAAAACATGGATGCCTTGGACTTTGGATGCTACGTGCATGTGTTGGTTGCTATTCCCTATAAATGTTTCTATTTTATACAATGAAATGTATGACATGACAACATAATAATCCCTTGTGTGTATACATGTAGCTGTATATACGTTTCTGTTTTGTGTGTATAGCTGTCTATACGTTTCTGTTTTATACAATAAAATGTATGAAATGAATGCATATAATTTGTTATGTTGACTCTCATTCGACACGAAACGTTTCATCGTAAACCTGCAGTATATTGGACAACCCTGCACAACCATCCAGCATTATTCTATCTGTGTTAATTGACAGCCCTGTAGGACAACCCTGTAGGATCCTGAAGGACGGTCTTGTAAGATCGTGTAGGACAGTCTTGTAGGATCTTGTAAGATCCTGCAGGACAGTCTTGTAAGATCCTGTATGACAGTCTTGTAAGATCTTGTAGGATCCTGAAGGACGATCTTGTAAGATCCTGTAGGACAGTCTTGTAGGATCTTGTAAGATCCTGTAGGACAGTCTTGTAGGATCTTGTAAGATCCTGAAGGACGATCCTGTAAGATCCTGTAGGACAGTCTTGTAGGATCTTGTAAGATCCTGTAGGACAGTCTTGTAAGATCCTGTAGGACAGTCTTGTAAGATCCTGTAGGACAGTCTTGTAGGATCTTGTAAGATCCTGAAGGACAGTCTTACAAGAAAAGTGCCAAAATCTTACAAGACTGTCCTACAAGATCTTACAGGACACTTTCTTGTAAGATCTTACAAGAATTTTTGGTAAGGGCCATGCATTTATCATATCTGTTACGGCTTGTAAGATGCAGCTGGGTAAGCGTTTATTTGCAAACCATTAATTATGGGATTCATTTATGTGATATCAACATTTTTCCCCCACAGGATCAGGCTTACTTACAGTTGGCAAAGATGAATTATACAGTAGAGATGAAATGGTCCGCTACTCGGGCATGTAGGTCACCATGTAAAATCTATTTACGAAGAACGGTAACCGATTTGATATTTTACAATTTTGAAACTACAGGAAACAGATTAAAGGATAAAATGTTCAGTAAATTACAGATTTTACGTTTGGAAACACTTAATGGTTTCCCGTGCCCTTGTCCGGCACCAAGAATCTTCATGGCACTCCCATTTGCGAGAGCTGTCCGACGGGATATGAATCGTGACTGTACGCCCAGCGATATTCGAGTGTGGGTGATATACATGGTAGATTTACACCTGAGTGTAAATTTCAGGTTATCGCCATTTATTGAGGACATGCCTTTTTCACCAATAAATGGTGACGATCATCACCATTCAGTGGTGATAATGGAATATAATTAGGGATCTAACTCATCACCTGACCATTTATTGGCGATGCTGTCATTACCTGTTTTGTCTGTGTGAGTTTAACCCTACCTGACCGGGGGGGCACTTCTCCCCCCTCCCCACTGTTTGCATGACCCTCTGTGGGCAAATTAAAAATGGCGGCCATGTGGGGTACCAGAAAAGTGATGTCGTCCAAAAGGGCACTTTTTGAAAATGACGTCACAGTGACGTCGTCATGGCGGCCATCTTGGATTTTTTTCACATTTTCTGGTAGAGTTTGACCCAAAGATAGAGTGCAGTAAGTTTCAGCCCTCTAGCCTTAGCGATAGCGATATGAAAATATTCAAAGTATTTTCCGCCTCCCCCACCCCCCCAGGCTGTAGTACACCCCAAATCGCCCAGGCCAGATAGGGTTAAACCACTAGGGAGCTATCAACCCCGTGAGAGGACTGTACAAAAGTGAGCCCGGCAGCATGCTGGGTTATACCGTGAAAAGTATTTGACAGTTTTCCAGACAGAAAGTGAGTTATGCTGTTCCGTTCTGCATATACAAAACTACAAAAAGTGTTTATGTTGAATCATTTCCTTGGTTGTTATTAATCTATCCGCCATGTGGGGTTAATAATAATAATAATAATAAAAGCTTTATTTAAAAGAGGATTACATTTCACCAAGGATGGTGATTTACAAATGGTCCTCTAAGTTGCTAAGTGGAAACAGCTATAGGCCTACACATGGAGGAAATAAACACCTCCTTCCTAACTCGCTTATCAGCACGATAGAGCGTTTTAAATGCTAATGTTGAGAGAAGTCATTGCGTTAGAATTCCCACCTATATGCTTCTGTCAATAGCTGTATTATATCATAACACAAATACAGACATAGTGCGTTCCTACCAAATAGTTCCAGCTTTAGTTACTTCCGATGTTTGTTTATACACACTAATTTCAGGGCCATTTGCATGGGCGGAGATGTCTGGTACGCCAGTGCGCATGCCCCAATTTTCTGTGAATGCATTCGATCAACCTCCGTCGCAGACAGGATGTAAACTGTTGCCATATGACCAGTTACTTAACTATCGTTATCTACCAGTACATGAAACGAGAGAGTTAGAATAGAAGGGCGTTCTTACACTAGCCGATGGGAACAATCAACTCATTTCACAAAGTTCACATGGGAACCGGACTTCGGATGAATGTTCCAAAGATATTCCAATCAAATTATGGATGTTCTTTATTCTCCTGTCCCCTGCCAAAACTATTCCTCGTATGTCTGGTTCGACCCCCAGCCTTCTCTTACACACACTCCCTTGAATGTTGAAGCTTTCTGACCTTAAACCTATCATATCAGACTTTAAGCTTATTCCCATAATTCTATAAAGTGAAAAGGATCACATTGATCATGTCTCCATCCACCATGCTTTTCCCAAAGTGGCCAAAATCAACACCAGGAAGTACAGTTTGAAGCCTCATCTGTAATTTGAAATATCAGATGTATCAGAAATGCTGAAAAATCACTTCTCATAAAATCCACAAACATCTGCTCTCAAATTTCTAAACAATGTAGTTCGAGGGGCTTCGATCCGGAAGTGATTAACTCTGGTCTGATGCCTGTCAAGCCACAGGAGGGATAATTTCTGACAGATTGTCTGGCTGTGGTCAGAGTTCTTTCTCGTACAAAAGAGCAAAATGGGAGCGATCACGGGGCCGCGCGACCCCATCCCAGTAAAAAATATCTTTTAAGAGTATTCGGCCGTTCTACAACACTTAACTAACATATATTTAGTTTTGAATAATTTCCCTTCATCGTCAGCCCAAATTTAACAACATCCGTCATATTCTTCACAAGTTTTAGCGCTTTTAACTTTTACCTCATTCCGAACGGAAAACTGGGGTGGTTGTGGTTGTTAACAGTGAAGAAGACGAAGAACGAAACAGATCTTGTTAAATGTGGGCTGACAATGAAGGGAAATTATTCATTAATATATATATATATATTAGAGTTAAGTGTTGCATAATGGCCGAATATTTCTTAAAAACAATTTTTACTGCGTTGAGGTCGCTCGACCCCGTGGTCGCTCTCATTTTGCGCTTTTTGTATGGGAGAGAAATTTGACCTCAACCAGATAATCTATCAGAAATTATCCGTCGTGTGGCTGAACGGTCATAGGAAGCTCGGACTATGGTGTACGGATCTCCTTATAGCTTTATGCATCATACCACTCCAGATATATGGGAGGTGAAACATCCTGCCATGCATGTATGGTGTACTGTAAACTATTGATTCATGGAGAGAACAGCGAGACGGTAAATAAATAATCACAACAGGCCTGGTATAGTCGTTTATATTCCTGGACAGATTCTTGGCTGGTTTCACAATTGAGTAGATAGAGATACAACATTCTTGGAATATAAAAAATTGAATGCTGACAAGCTGAGATGATATATCGGGAACCTCTGGGCGATCTTGTCCGAAAATATCGGACTGTGATAGATGTACCGGTCATGTTATGTTCTGCCAACGACTCCAGACATCACCGAGCTGTTGTGCAGACGATTTTTCTTCCACATATATGGAACGAAATGAACAATAGATCTGTCTGTCTTCAGTCCCTGTATGCGTGTCGAGAGAGCTGCCTATAGATGTATATCGTGATCTCGTGTTTCAGGAAAGATTAATGAAGTAAAGTTTAGCGACTGATGGAACCTAGAGATATTTTGGCGCAAAAGAGTATGAAGGGAAGCAACTCCAGATTTGCTGATTCATCGGCGAGGCCAACCACCTCACTGGGTCATGATAATACCCCAGCCACCTGTCAGATTTTCGGACACGATTCCCGCCCGAGCAGCAGACCGCCGGAAGTGACATCATATATAGTAAAATCGATGTCTGTTGAACATTCCTAATACTTTTCAATTCTGCATTATACATCTGTTGACCCAGCATTTAAAATGAAGAATCTGGAGATTATTTATCCCGTTTATATGGGCAGAGCATATGAAAAATAGTTCGCTCATGTAAAAAAAAAAAAACAAAAACAAAAACATGAATGAGTTGTTCGGTCGGTTTCAAACTGAAGCGTGTGGGCGTGTGCTTTTACCTACACGTAATAGCCACGTCGTGAAGGTCATCTTCCGCTATCGGGTGCAGGGTCATAGTGGAGTGAGCCTGTGAAACGGAGCATGCGCTGTGGGCAGGTTGGACTGATGGGACACGGAGATATCTTGGCGCAATTGCGTACGAAGGGAAGCAACTCCAGATTTGCCGATTAGTCAAAAAAGCACATGGCGACCAGTGACCACGATGGAGCATAATTTCAATTCAAGGATGCGAATTTTCTCCCATTTCTGAATATTCTAATCTCGAAACAGATATTGTATATAACTTTTCCTCCATCTCTAATGTTCGACGTTTATTAATGAGTTATCGTTGATCTAACATAAGTCGTTATTCTATAAGCACCATTCGTGAAGGATTTACAAACGAGGAGCAGGTTCGTGAACGATACTCATCGTCGCTGTTAAAACCCTGACAGCCGTGTAGACAGGTCGACAAAGATGAATTGAAGTCGCAATTAAGTTCTCATTGACCCTCAACATTTAGGTGCCGGCATAAGAAGTGAGAAATTCCCATTGGGAGAGACGAATAAATTTTGGCAACAGACAACATTCTTCCTCTAAATAAATTCGTTTCTTGGAAATAGTTAATGTTAGAAATGTTTGTAAGGTTGAAGATCATATCAGCATACATATGTTCTTGTCCCAAAAATGCATGATTTTTTTGGAACGCTAACTTGTTGACTTGGAAATATTTACTTTCGTAAATTACCATGAAACATGTGGATACCGACACCTGGCTGAACTGACTAACCTCTAAATACCGACAGTATCCATTATCCCAATACTTAAAATTTATAATATTTTGAACCTTGATAAACCAGAGTCCTGTGAAGATCTACTCTGTAATCTGATTCCAAGCATGGTCGGTACCATCCTCGCGAGCCAGTGTATCGATTGATCTGTTATGAGTTCTGGATATAAATATATCAAGTGGTTTCCTCTAAATCAACTCAATCAGCGAACGCGCTAAGCTAGTTGATTAGACAAATCCGCTGCGAGGTACGAGATGTGACAGGTTTGGATTTCATCGCGGGCCAAACTGCTTTGATGTCAAGCTGAAATTGACATCGAAAGTCAAAACAAAAAACACAGGCTTGAGGTACGGACATGTTGATTCAAAACCAGCGCGGGGGATGAAATGCACGAGAACTCAAGAACTCATTCGAATCACGAAAAATGTCCAGGTAAACACTCTGAGAGGATTTAAGATTTACCTGGACTTGTGAAGATGGGTCGGTACAGGTTTCACTGTACGTTGTCGCTTTTACTTTAGGTCACAAACCACCATTGATTTTTTGGACCTAAGAATATAATCAAAACTTGACTTTCGGTGAGATTTGAGCGGTCATTATACTTGACTGGGCGAGAAATCTTTTGTGATATATGTTAAAATGTTTCTATAATATTCAACACTAAAAAAATATCCAAACAACCTTTTAAACTTTTAATAGGGAAAAACTCGGGGCCAGTTCGATTGCCCACCTCCCATATTCGCTGTGATTGTGTCGGGCGGAATTATCTAATTTCTGGCAGTCGTAGCTCGAAAAAAATGTTTGAGCGGAAAAGTCAGGATACCTGGCGTGGTGGGTCATTTGTGGCGGTGAATATTAGGGAATATAGTTTTGTCAAGATGTGAGCAATCGATTTACTACATATTAAGTAAGGCTGTTTTTAGTGGTAAGAACATTTACATAGTTAAACTCCTCACAGCACATGCTTCGTTTCACTCCGGTAATACCCATTGACAGGTGGTCGCGATGCATGCAGTATACCAGCATTCCTAATTTGGCACATCGGATCACGTGACAATCTCATGTCAAGGCCGTGATTGATAATCGCCCCGAGGAAAGGCAGATTTTTCGCAGCAAACCCGCGTCACAGACATGAAATTTGTAATTAACAGACTCTTAGTTTGACATCGTTCTATTGTTGTACACGATTTGACGTCTGGCGAAACTCTGATCAATTCAGCTTCATCACGGACGTAGTGTTTTGAAGAATACAGATCCGTGATTACGAGGGGGAAGTTTCCGACAACGTGGCGACTGAATGCCATGTCACGTAAAACGTTCTGTACTTGGGGATACATCAAATGCGTTTGAACAAATCAACATCACGATACATGATTCGCTTTTTATCAAAATGTCAAGGACAATTCTGTTTACAACACTTATTTGGAAAGAAAATAATTAGATCATTACAGTTAAAAAATTGAATGCAAAGACAAATTCAATAATGAATCGATTGAATTGATTCATGCTTAATTCTCTAATAAATTGTATAAGTATTATTTGCTTGTTCTGTTTCTGTTTCAAATGCGGAACAAAGATTATTGAAAGCTTTGGCGTCTATAGATGTTGCAGTCGAAAAGATGATCAAAGAAATATTTCCGTGTCCATTTTGAAATTTTGGAAATTCTAATCTACCTTCGTAAATGAGTATTACATAGATTGCGTAAGTCGTCATTTTGCCAGTTTGCATGCCACGTGATGCCATGTTTGCTTGAAATTTCTGTTACCGTTCCAGAAAGTATGGAACCTCGGATGTAAAGATGTAATAACACACTCGGTGAAACTGTGCTGACTTGTTTCGTCAGACCAATCTGATTAAAACTCAGACTTAATAACCGCTCCTCTATCGGACATGTCGCTAATTAAGATCTGGGACAGTCTGTATCTTAAATCTGTTGCGCATATCAGAATGGCGACCAATCACAGTCCAACTTCAACGGGCGAATATGTGCCTATCCGATTATA
Source organism: Hanleya hanleyi (assembly GCA_036873755.1). Taxonomy (NCBI): domain Eukaryota; kingdom Metazoa; phylum Mollusca; class Polyplacophora; order Lepidopleurida; family Hanleyidae; genus Hanleya; species Hanleya hanleyi. The sequence continues at coordinate 1,061 of JAVTVY010043500.1, read as the reverse complement.
TAAAATCAAATCCAGGCGGTTGACGAAGTTCTTGCTCTCCATGAGCAATCACCGAAGATTATTATTTGCTCGGATAGGCACCTATTCGCCCGTTGAAGTTGGACTGTGATTGGTCGCCAGTCTGACATGCGCGACAGATTTAAGATACAGACTGTCCCAGATCTTAATTAGCGACATGTCCGATAGAGGAGCGGTTATTAAGTCTGAGTTTTATTCAAGATTGTTCGCCAGATATATGCAGGCATGGGTTTGTGAAGTCAATTTTAAGATGGCGCATCGTTCCTCAGCATCTGTTTTAAATCCAGGAGGTGGGGGACCAAAAAAAAACACAGCAAAAAACGCTACTATGGACTACATACTTTGCGCATAAACTGACCGTTGTCGTCTAATAATGTCGGGCCGACTGATCAGCTTGTAGATAGCGAGTGGACGTGTACCAGTCTATTTGCGCACAGCAGGTATGGGGTTCCAAATCATTTTTAATGCTACAGAGAACTCTCACATAGGAAAGGTCCTGGCGACGTTTCTGAACTATGTCAGTTTCCATGATTGTCATAGTGACGCAGCGTCGACCTCGTTCTGAAAACGGATATGCACAGAAATACCTCCAAACTCGTCAATCTGTAGAAGGTCGAATAGGAACGGCGAATAGATGGATACAGCCCTTGTTTTCGCAATGAAAATTTTAGAGAAATAATGGGAAGTATATGAGTCTGCCTAAAGTAATGCTTGAAACAAGAGACTAGACGCGACATCGAAATAGAGGTAAGAAAAAGTGGGCATTCTTACCTCTAACCCGATGCGAAGGATTGATTGCTTCAATGTTTTCGTTTGACGTCAGCAATCAATCGCGACTGCTCGGCCTATTCCGTCAAGTCATAGGCTCTCGCATTAATGGTGTAAGGATTTTACAGCTCTCAGCTGTAAACCGTGATCCGCCGCACGTGAGACATATCACATGCTGTAGGATGTGTTTACGCTCACATAGTTCTCGTTGTATTTCTGCCTTATCAGAAGATAAATTTTTATCCAAATAAAATGGATATTCCCTTGATTCTACC
>JAVTVY010043499.1:0-19956 GCA_036873755.1 Hanleya hanleyi | reverse complement strand
GGACAGATACAAGATGGAAACTGCATGGAAACCATGGAGCACCCCAAGCGGAAACTGAGCGGAACCCAGGATTCCGGAGGTGCGGAATAGTGAACGTGTTACACTTTCCAAGCTGTTTCCGCCAAGATTCCGCAGCGGAAATTATGCGGAATCTGGGCCGGAAACAGGATTGAAACCGGTTGGAAACTGTAACACTCAGCTGTGCGGAAAATAAGCGGAAACAGGTTGGAAACAGACCGTCCTTAAAAGGTTTCCAACCAGTTTCCGCCTACTTTCCGACTAAGTTTCCAAATTGTAAACTGGACAGAAACAAGACAGAAACTGGGCGGAAACCATGGAGCATGCCAAGCGGAAACTGAGCGGAACCCAGGATTCCGGAGGTGCGGAATAGTGGACGTGTTACAGTTTCCAAGCTGTTTCCGCCAAGATTCCGCAGCGGAAATTATGCGGAATCTGGGCCGGAACAGGATTGAAACCGGTTGGAAACTGTAACACTCTGCTGGTTTCCGCACTGGAAACAGCGCGGAAACTGGCTGGAAATATGAAAAATCCAAATACAGCTGGGCGGAAAATAAGCGGAAACAGGTTGGAAACAGACCGTCCTTAAAAGGTTTCCAACCAGTTTCCGCCTACTTTCCGACTAAGTTTCCAAATTGTAAACTGGACAGAAACTGGGCGGAAACCATGGAGCAAGCCAAGCGGAAACTGAGCGGACCCCAGGATTCCGGAGGTGCGGAATAGTGGACGTGTTACAGTTTCCAAGCTGTTTCCGCCAAGATTCCGCAGCGGAAATTATGCGGAATCTGGGCCGGAAACAGGATTGAAACCGGTTGGAAACTGTAACAATCTGCTGGTTTCCGCACTGGAAACAGCGCGGAAACTGGCTGGAAATATGAAAAATTCAAATACAGCTGTGCGGAAAATAAGCGGAAACAGGTTGGAAACAGACCGTCCTTAAATGGTTTCCAACCAGTTTCCGCCTACTTTCCGACTAAGTTTCCAAATTGTAAACTGGACAGAAACAAGACAGAAACTGGGCGGAAACCATGGAGCATGCCAAGCGGAAACTGAACGGAACCCAGGATTCCGGAAGTGCGGAATAGTGGACGTGTTACAGTTCCAAGCTGTTTCCGCCAAGATTCCGCAGCGGAAATTATGCGGAATCTGGGCCGGAAACAGGATTAAAACCGATTGGAAACTGTAACACTCTGCTGGTTTCCGCACTGGAAACAGCGCGGAAACTGGCTGGAAATATGAAAAATCCAAATACAGCTGTGCGGAAAATAAGCGGAAACAGGTTGGAAACAGACCGTCCTTAAAAGGTTTCCAACCAGTTTTCGCCTACTTTCCGACTAAGTTTCCAAATTGTAAACTGGACAGAAACAAGACAGAAACTGGGCGGAAACCATGGAGCATGCCAAGCGGAAACTGAACGGAACCCAGGATTCCGGAGGTGCGGAATAGTGGACGTGTTACAGTTTCCGAGCTGTTTCCGCCAAGATTCCGCAGCGGAAATTATGCGGAATCTGGGCCGAAAACAGGATTGAAACCGGTTGGAAACTGTAACACTCTGCTGGTTTCCGCACTGGAAACAGTGCGGAAACAGGCTGGAAATATGAAATATCCAAATAGAGCTGTGCGGAAAATAAGCGGAAACAGGTTGGAAACAGACCGTGCTTAAACGGTTTCCAACCAGTTTCCGCCTAGTTTCCGACTAAGTTTCCAAATTGTAAACTGGACAGATACAAGATGGAAACTGCACGGAAACCATGGAGCATGCCAAGCAGAAACTGAGCGGAAACAGGTTGGAAACAGACCGTGCTTAAAAGGTTTCCAACCAGTTTCCGCCTAGTTTCCGACTAAGTTTCCAAATTGTAAACTGGACAGAAACTGGGCGGAAACCATCGAGCACCCCAAGCGGAAACTGAACGGAACCCAGGATTCCGGAGGTGCGGAATAGTGGACGTGTTACAGTTTCCAAGCTGTTTCCGCCAAGATTCCGTAGCGGAAATTATGCGGAATCTGGGCCGGAAACAGGATTGAAACCGGTTGGAAACTGTAACACTGGTTTCCGCACTGGAAACAGCGCGGAAACGGGCTGGAAATATGAAATATCCAAATAGAGCTGTGCGGAAAATAAGCGGAAACAGGTTGGAAACAGACCGTGTCCGCCTAGTTTCCGACTAAGTTTCCAAATTGTAAACTGGACAGAAACTGGGCGGAAACCATGGAGCATGCCAAGCGGAAACCGAGCGGAACCCAGGATTCCGGAGGTGCGGAATAGTTGCAGTTCCCAAGCTGTTTCCGCCAAGATTCCGCAGCGGAAATCATGTCGAAAGTGGGCCGGAAACAGGATTGAAACCGGTTGGAAACTGTAACACTCTGTTGGTTTCCGCAATAGAAACAGAACGGAAACAGGCTGGAAACATGAAATACCTGAATAGAGCGGTGCGGAAAATAAGCGGAAATGTTAGGTTATACAAAAGAAAAGTCAGTGGTAAAATGTTCAATATTTATTTACATTCAGATTGGTATACAGTTCTTTGATCCTGAAATATCAGTGCATTGGAGAATAAGATGTCAAACCAACAAGTTAACAATGGATGATTCTGGCGCCATTCTACTCTAATGTAAACACATTAAACTAAATACTTTCAAGGTGAAATGCAAAGGTTCGTCTACATCACTTGATATTTGCATAAGATTGGAGAAATAATGTGTATATTAATTTCATTTCAGTTTTAAAACATTTGACTAAGCCTAATGAAGTTAAAAACTAAAAAATGTAAAGCTGTATTATTTACGAAATTTCGATCCGTACATGATTACCTCCCCCTGGGGGCGCTGCGATATGTGACGTAGCAGTGGAACCAGCACAGTCTGCACAACATGATGTAGCTGCATTGTATGGAAATACCTCACATAGATAAGCTAGGCTATTGCTCACGAAGCCTTTACTTGTGTCATTCACGTTCACTGAAACGTATCACAGGTTGGTGATCATTCGCTATGGGATGATGGGGGATAAAAGAAAAAGTCGGAATTTACCAATCTATATTTCCGATTCTCTCGGTATGACTGTCGCCCACGGCACCTGCAGTGTCACTGATTCAATCATTGTCTGAAGGTTCTTTGTTCACAATAGGTTCGTGTTGGTAAGGCAGGGGCACCCCTGCATTAACCATTGCCGTGAATTCTTCTTAATTCCTCGTCAGAAGAAGAGGAAGAAGTGTAAGAAAATTCCTCTGCATCACTGTCGTCTACATTCATGTTAGCCGCCAGTTTTTTCTGGTGGAAAAGCTCCGAGTCAAGGGGAGATAAGCGATGCCATGTTTTAAAGCCGCTGATCATACACGTGTTTTATTTCTCTTTAAAAAATAAAACTTATCACCAGATTTCGTTCATTGATGGTTGTATAATTTATTATCATCATAAAAAGGAAAGGGAAATGCTTTTTCTTACTTTTAATACCTTTGCATTTCACCTTTAATACGAAGCTGCGCATCAAAAAACCCATACATTCATAATGTATTCAATTTGAACCAAGATGTCAGGAACACCAAGCAGTCAAGTCACAAATATACAGATTATCAAAAGTTTTCCAATTCGAAATGACCCCTAAGATTTCCGTCCAATCAGAGAAACCGGTATTCATTACATAAATTCCTTGATGCATCAATATGATCAATGATGTATACCAAATTTTACATCGTGCAATTGAACAGTATCAGAGATAGAGATCATTAATGATTTCGCATAAATTAAAGATGGCCGCCCATCCTTCCCGCCACTCAGAGGAACTGATGTGGTTATTCATTGAAAGTCTCTTGATACATTGATGCTGTGCACCAAGTTTCGTATAGAACACTGAAATAGTATCAGAGATATATATCATTAAAGATTTTGCATAAATTAAAGATGGCCACCAAGGTTTCCGCCTAATCAGAGAAACCAGAACTGTCATTTGTCGTCTCTTGATGCATCGATGTATGCCAAATTTTACATCGAGCACTTGAACGCCAGAGAACGAGATCATTATTGATTTTGCATAAATTAAAGATGGCCGCCCATCCTTCCCCCCACTCAGAGGAACTGACGTGGTTATTCATTGCAAGTCAGTTGATACATTGATGCTGTATACCAAGTTTGTTATAGAACACTTAAATTAGATCAGAGATATATATCATTAAAGTTTTTGCATAAATAAAGATGGCCGCCTAGGTTTTCGGTCAATCAGGTCCCGATTCAAAGTATCTGGATGTATCGATGATGTATACCAACTTTCATATAAAACAACTGAATGGTAACAGAGATATGTATCATTATCGATTTCGCATAAATTAAAGATGGCCTCCAGGATTTCCAGCTAATCAGAAAAGCCGGTTTGGTAATTCATTTAAAGTTGCTTGATGTATCGATGATGTATACCAACTTTCGTATTGAACAGTTGAATGGTTTCCGAGATATGGATCATTATCCATTTCACATAAAATTAAAGATGGCCGCCAAGGTTTTCACCCAATCAGGTCCCGATTAAATAGGCTTCTGGTCCTTGACTAGGTAAATAAGCATACCAAATTTGGAATTCTTCAGTGGAACCGTTCTCCGGCTATCTCGCTCAAGTACGGACGGACGTACGGACAGACGGACATACAAGACGACAATACCCCATGGCCAAAATTGGCCGAGGGGTAATAAAACAGTCCATGAACAAGTGTAATATTCAGTCCATCAAACGCAACATGGGTGTAACATGAAACAGTGGTACCTTAAGCTTTGTTGCCACAGTTTACATGTAGGACATATCAAGAACAAACTTCATCTGTCTCCTGTTAACACGGTCGTTCGATTTGCCAAGATTCTTGGTCCCGTGATCCTTTGCGAAATGTCAAACAACAACAACACCGACATAACGTCATAATTGAAAATTAATCGCAACAATACAAACAGACGATGTCACGTCTCAAACGCGTCACCTGTGTGACGTCGGGTCACATGCATGATCTCCACAGATATGTCTACGTTATGTTCCATGTTCTATGCGTTCGTGCATTATCCAATAGGAAGCTGTAATGCTGACCGTGCAACCAGAGTCTGTAGGGAGAACAGGACCGGATGACTGGATTCGAGATTGATATCTCTAGTGGTCCTTTCATCGATTTAATAGTTATGTCTCCCCCCAACTATGTTGGGGGGAGACATCTAGTGTTTGTTCTGTCTGTCTGGTTGGAAACAGAGCGGAAACTGACATCAGTTTTTGTCCAGTTTCCATGTACCGGAATCTGGGCGGAAACCTAGGTCAGTTTCTGATCTGTTTCTGCTCAAGCGGAAACCGGCTGGAAACTTGAATAGCAGTTTCCAGTCTATTTCCGCTGGATTGGAAACATGGGGGAAACTCGCGTTGGTTTCCGAGCTGTTTCTGCTCGAGCGGAAACCGGTCTGAAACTCCAGCACCAGTTTTCAGTCCATTTCCAATGCATTGGAAACAGAGCGGAAACTAACATCAGTTTCCCACCCGTTTCCGCTGAAGCGTAATCTGGGCGGAAATTTAAGGACAGCTTTCCGTCCAGTCTCCGTGCACCGGAATCTTAGCGCAAACCTATGTCCGTTTCCGACCTGTTTCTGCGCAACCGGAAACAGGCTAGAAACTTGATAGCAGTTTCCGGTCCATTTCCGATGCATTGGAAACACAGCGGAAACTAACATCAGTTTCCCACCCGTTTCCGCTGAAGCGTAATTTGGGCGGAAACTTAACAACAGGTTTCTGTCCAGTTTCCGTGCACCGGATTCTTGACGGAAACAAAAACACCTGTTTCCACTGGTTTCCGCATCACGGAAACAGGCTGGAAATGGGGTGTTACAGTTTCCAACTGGTTTCCGCCAAGAATCCGCATTTTTGGAAACCAGTACATTTCACCCAGTGATGGCCGCTAATGTGGATGGTGGTGGGTGCAAGATGGCCGCTATAATGATGCACCCAATAGCGGCCATCTTGCACCCACCACCATCCACATCCACACGCATGCGCACACCGCCACAATACCGCCACATTTTTTTTCTGCGCATGCGCAGTGAAGCGCTATTCTATCAATTGACGCTATATATACTACTCATGTCCAGCCAGGGATGTGGAAGTCACATTCCCCGCACATAATTTTTGTCTGATTTCACATGCTTGAAATATTGGGGTATGGAATAGAGTATATTGATGGAATACCTTGAATATTGCTTGAGACATTAGGCTCCTTCCCAACCGCACCTCCCCCTGAGAGGACGCCCCCACCCTGATCAACACGTTAGCGGCAGAAATGAAACCCTGTACCGACTTGCTTTTGATTTTGTGCTATAGGCCCGACACATCAACACTTCATATTTTGTATGTGTACAGTATAGCATCATCATCGAGAGAATCCTCTACGAAACACACCTGATTTTACCGACATTCCGTTCTGATCTGCCTCAGCATCATGTGATGAGGATTCAATGCGCTCGGTATTATTTCCGGCGGCGCAGCGCCGCCGGATTTCTGAATTCGCTAAACATGGGAGCCGCCATCTTGATATTGGACGAGTAACAGCTGTTTTCTCGAGCCATACTTTCACAGACGTGCCGTTGAGTGATTCAGCTAGTTTTAGATCGTAAAACGACAGGATTGTATCACCCGTTCGTGGTTAACAATTAATATTAATTCTGTTATAATGAATTCATCGAATAAATGTTCTTTAGTACTATTTTATTATGGCTGAGAGACCAAATCGATGACCATACATGACGAAGATATTCACCTGTACCATGTGTATGTCTGCAGCAAAATGTTTGAGATTGAACTGCGAGTTACTAAAAACTCGAAACAGTAAAACACGCGGATCGGATTGATGTGTAGAGAAAGTCGATCTAGGCTTAATTTACAATGACACACATCAATAAAGAAGTATAGTGGCTTGATGATGTATCGCATATAATGCCACAGCGCGAACTCTTACATCAGGCTATGTGAAATGACCTAATACGTCAACCAGAGAACAAAGTCCTAGTTTGACATGCGGTTCATGTGCCCATTTTACGATCAAGCACTTAACTTCCGGCTAACCCCACACATCCCAGGTGGGTCCTTGTGCGAACTACATTAGTCAAACCTTTAATCGGGAAACAAACAAATCGATGTGTTTTTTTTTCAACGATAATGGTGCATCGTGACCTGTATTCACCAGTGGCACACATAATTGGCTTGTAATACGACGATTATAAGCTACAAACGTTTCCGCCGGCATTGATGCATCTGCATCAATAAGTTTTCTTGTTTTGTATACTGGTGTTACAGGTCACCTTCATCATACTGTATCAATGACCATGGACTTGTACATGTATCACATTCATATTGAATGATGATGGCTGATGAGAATATTGCCCATATGGAACAAATGGCTAGATTCCAGCAAATAAAAAGTTCATGTTAATCATAAACAACATACAGTTAATGATATTATTAAATAATTATGTTTATCCCTTGTCGACATCAATATATTACAGACAATATTATGACTGAATCATGGTAACAGATATTCAATGGTATATATGTTTACACTAAAACGAAGGAGATCAATGATGCTTATCATATTATGTTGTAAAACTTCACTTGCTAATATCGATCATGTTGCTTATTGTGAAAATAAAGGAAGTTATGAAAATAAAGTTAGTATGATTGCCCATTGCCCTCAAATTAGAAATATTTTCAGCAGCTAACGTTAAGCCAATCATAACAATATATAACACCATGTTATTGTTGTAATATCACCCAGGTATTGATCTTTGGTTAAGAATGTAATGAGATACATATACCTGTTCTTTGTGTTATTCTGTATGCAGTTCATTCTGTATTTATTTTATACATAAGCAAGCTCTTATTTTGTCATAAATCTTTTGCCATATGTATCAGAATGAAAAAAAATGATTACTGTACATGCGATATGATTATAATATATATTCTTCATTTTAAAACAAGAAAGAACGCATTCTTTCTAAAATTGATATTTTCACAAAAATATTCATTTTATCTGAATTTCACATATACTTTCTGATAGAACATACATGTACAGTCAACATTGGGCCAACCATGCATGGATTATTGCACATAACTTTTCAAGCGTCCAGTCCGTCATTCAATCTTCAGCGGTCGTCCATTAGAGCTTTCGAGTCTATAATCCAAAGACCTTATTCGTATGACAGCATGCATTCGCACCAAATTCGAAAAGAACCGACAATCAGAGTATACATACACATAGGTTAGTTTCCTGGAAGAGAAAAGCGGTCAAGTTTTCAATGATGCCGGCAAGACATCATGATTGCAAATCCGCATCGCTGATCAATATTTTTAATCCAATCCTTAATTTTTGTTGTGAAATCTAGAATGTGATGTATCTCAGTAGTATATAGAGCGCATATAGACGCTCTGGGTCCTCACTGCGCTTCCGCAGAAAAAACCGGACGTGGGCATTGCGCGCAGGTGTTTTGCGCAAGTATGACGTCATGTGTGGCGTCACTTCCAGTGTGCGTGAATCGGGCGTGACTTGGACTCCGGTGATCATGTTAGACGTATGATAGGAATGCATGTACTCACCTTGGACATCCGGGTACTCATCGAGATTTTTCCCATGTTTTCTCATCTTTCATCCCGGTACTTGTCCATAATAGTATAGTCACGTCATTTAAACTTAAGTTGGCCACAAAAACTTGCATCTTGAGGGGGTCACGAGGAGGTCACAGAGTTCAAGTTCACTATAGTTCCAGCAAAGGTCCAGTGGTTGCCATGGTGACGTCACTTTCAATCACGTGATGCGGTCTGGCGGGGATGCAGTCGTGGGAAAAAGCCTCCACGGACAGAAAGTAGTCCCAAATACGCGGGTTTTCGTGAGAATCATCGCGAATGTTCGGCAATCTTCAGGGACGAGAGGGGCCCCTAGTGGGCCGATTGGGTCTAATGAGGTGACAGACTGAAGCGCTCCTCCAGGGCGATCAAGTCATGGGTGGGTGCATGTAAAATGAGGATTTGTCCCCGAAAATATAAAAAGCGGAACACGGACTTCACCCCTACAATAGGGGAAAACCCCTATCAGCCAGGTCCAAAAGGGCTAATATCGGTCTCCGGCTTATCGGGGCCTGCCTATCAAGTCATGGGTGCATGTAAATTGAGGATTTGTGCCCGAAAATATAAAGTGCGGAACACGGACTTTACCTCTAAAATAGGAGCCTAGGAGCCTGATTCGCACATTTGCATCTATACGGGAATATGCTTGTATGGGGGTGGTCATTTTTTTTATTTTACCACGAAAAACACGATGGGAAAGGTCTCAGAGCTCAGTGATGAAATTGAGGTCTGGATAGACCCTAGTCCAATATAATGTGACTGGAATACGTTTTCCTCTAATATGTTGAAGTCTACCATGTCCGTATCACAGTCACATAGGCTGCCATATTGTTTCAAGGGGCAGGTCTTCGGACCTCGGAAATTGTCAAATTGTGAAGCAATAATTAATTGACATGATTACTGACCGGTTTGAATGTATCCGTGCAGCTTAGATCCACAAAATGGCGCATTCCAGGCATCCATCGATCTCTCATTAAGCCATAGGCAGATAAATCTTGTCCGATCGGCGTAAAAAAATTAGGTGGCCTCTCTACTTTGGCACATGAAGGGAAGTGACGTAGCTACACACCAACACGTGTAAACGAATCTTATGATACTCTGAGATACGGGGTTTTCTCGAATTATCTGACTAACGCACAAGATTTGTGCTCGCGTTTTGGCAATTTTTGAAAGGTCCCTTTCTGTACACGTGCGTGTGTGTACACCATGTGACACGAGGGATCATGTGATTACTTCCCATAATGCTTTAGTGTGAAGCCGTAGATGCCATTTTTGGACGGATTTTCGATGCTCATAGAATCGCTCAGTTGTGTAGGATGTGTTATTTTGTGCCTTGAAACACGAGCAATTCATTTATACTAGTGAGTGTGCTTGTCAGTTCTTTATTTTCTCAAAATCTCCTATTTTTCAATGGTCGTTCTGGAGGAAGATTTCGGCACCTGCACTTGACTTCGTTACCAATGGGACTGTACAGCCCAATCGAACATCAAAATAATAAAAGAAAGGCTGCCAGTCACCCATTTTATTGGACTAGATAGGCCCATAGGCCTACTGGCTCAGTGGATAGGTCCATACTGGGCAATTCAAACATGTTTATTGCGATATGGGGTAGACCCTCCATGCCCCCAGTTCCCAAAATATTGGAGATCGATAATAAGTTTCTCACCCTACTCTTGCAACAGTATATATTCTTGCCCCAGTGTCTCGGAGCAGTGTTTTAGTCCAAATGATGACTGTCAAAAGTAAACTTCCCGCCCCTCCTCTCCCAGTGTTTGAATAAATTTCCCACAGCTACTGTCGCAGAGTTTTGAGTACGAAGGAAAACACTGGTCCTGGTCGACAATGACGGTCGACAATAAATTTCTTGCCCTCACTCTCGCAGTGTTTTAGTCGGAAGGAAAACCTTGGTCCTGGTTGACAATGACGGTCGACGATAAATTTCTCGCCACTTCTCTCGCAGTGTTTGAATAAATTTTCTGCCACTATTCTCGCAGTGTTTGAGTCCGAGAAGAAAACCTTGGTCGACAATGACGGTCGACAATAAATTTCTTGATCCTACTCTCACGGAGTTTGAATAAATTTCCCGACACTATTCTCCCTATTGCCCTATTCTCGCAGTGTTCGAGTCCGAGCAGAAAGCAGTGGTCATGGATGACAATGACGGTAAACAATAAATTTCTTGTCCCAACTCACGCAGTGTTTGAGTGCGAAGAAAACCTTGGTCCTGGTCGACAATGGCAGTCGACGATAAATTTCTTGCCCACACTCTCAGTCTTTTAGTCCGAAGGAAAACTTGTTCTTGCCCCTACTCGTGCAGTGTTTGAGTCCGAGAAGAGAACCTTGGTCCTGGTCGACAATGACGGTCGACAATAAATTTTCCGCCCTTACTCTCGCAGTGTTGAAGTCCGAGCAGAAAACCTTGGGCCCTCATTCTCGCAGTTTTAATAAATTTCCCGCCACTTCTCTCGCAGTGTTCGAATAAATTTTCCGCCATTGCAGTGTTTGAGTCCGAGGAGAAAACCTTGGTCCTGGTCGACAATGACGGTTGACAATAAATTTCCCGCCCTTAATTCCTCTCGCAGTGTTTAAGTCCGAGTAGAAAATCTTGGTTCTGATTGACAATGACGATCGACAATAAATTTCTTGCCCTCATTCTCGCCGTGTTAATAAATTTCCCGCCACTTCTCTCGCAGTGTTCGAATAAATTTTCCGCCATTGCAGTGTTTGAGTCCGAGGAGAAAATCTTGGTCCTGGTCGACAATGACAGTCGACAATAAATTTCTTGCTCCTTCTCTCGCAGTGAATGAGTCTGAGTAGAAAACATCGGTCGTAGATGACAATGACGATCGACAATAAATTTTCCGCCCTTACTCTCGCAGTGTTGAAGTCCGAGCAGAAAACCTTGGTTCTGATTGACAATGACAGTCGACAATAAATTTCTTGCCCTACTCTCGCAGTGTTTGAGTCCGAGTAGAAAACCTTGGTCTTGGTCGACAATGACGGTCGACAATAAATTTCTTGCCCTCATTCTCGCCGTGTTAATAAATTTCCCGCCACTTCTCTCGCAGTGTTCGAATAAATTTTCCGCCATTGCAGTGTTTGAGTCCGAGGAGAAAACCTTGGTCCTGGTCGACAATGACGGTTGACAATAAATTTGTTGCCCCTTATCTCGCGGTGAATGAGTCTGAGCAGAAAACATTGGTCGTAGATGACAATGACGGTCGACAATAAATTTCCTGCTCTTACTCTCGCAGTGTTGAAGTCCGAGCAGAAAACCTTGGTCCTGGTTGACAACGACGGTCGACAATAAATTTCCCGCCACTTATCTTGCTGTGTTTGAATAAATTTCCCGCCACTATACTCTCGCAGTGTTGAGTCCGCAGAAAAACCTTGGTCCTGGTCGACAATAAATTTCTTGCCCTCATTTCCCGCCACTTCTCTCGCAGTGTTCGAATAAATTTTCCATCATTGCTCTTGCATTGTTCGAGTCCGAAGAAAAACCGTGTTCCTGGTTGACAATGACGGTCGACAATAAATTTCCCGCCACTTCTCTCGCAGTGTTTGAATAAATTTTCCGCCCTTATTCTCGCAGTATTTAAGTCCGAGAAGAAAACCTTGGTCGACAATGACGGTCGACAATAAATTTCTTGATCCTACTCTCACGGAGTTTGAATAAATTTCTCGACACTATTCTCGCAGTGTTGAGTCCGAAGAAAAACCTTGGTCCTGGTCGACAATGACGGTCGACAATAAATTTCTTGCCCTCATTCTCGCAGTGTTAATAAATTTCCCGCCACTTCTCTCGCAGTGTTCGAATAAATTTTCCATCATTGCTCTCGCATTGTTTGAGTCCGAAGAAAAACCTTGTTCCTGGTTGACAATGACGGTCGACAATAAATTTCTTGACCCTACTCTCACGGAGTTTGAATAAATTTCCCGCCACTATTCTCGCAGTGTTCGAGTCCGAAGGAAAACATTGATCCTGGTCGACAATGACGGTCGACAATAAAGTTCTTGCCCCTTCTCTCGCACTGTTCGAGTCCGAGCAGAAAACATTGGTCGTGGATGACAATGACGGTCGACAATAAATTTCTTGCTCTACTCTGGCAGTGTTCGAGTCAGAGCAGAAAACATTGGCCCTGGTTGACAATGACGGTCGACAATAAATTTTCCGCCACTTATGTAGCAGTGTTTGAATAAATTTCCCGCCGCTACTCTCGCAGTGTTTGAGTGCGAGCAGAAAACCTTGGTTCTGATTGACAATGACGGTCGACGATAAATTTCTTGCCCCAACTCTCGCAGTGTTTTAGTCCGAAAGAAAACTTGTTCTTGCCCCTACTCGTGCACTACATAAGTCCGAAATAAAACATTGGTCCTGATTGACAATGACGGTCGACAATAAATTTTCCGCCCTTACTCTCGCAGTGTTTGAGTCCGAGAAGAAAACCTTGGTCCTGGTCGACAATGATGGTCGACAATAAATTTCTTGCCCTCATTCTCGCAGTGTTCGAATAAATTTTCCGCCATTGCAGTGTTTGAGTCCGAGGAGAAAACCTTGGTCCTGGTCGACAATGACGGTCGACAATAAATTTCTTGCCCCTTCTCTCGCAGTGAATGAGTCCGAGCAGAAAATTTTGGTCGTAGATGACAATGACGGTCGACAATAAATTTCCCTCCCTTACTCTCGCAGTGTTGAAGTCCGAGCAGAAAACCTTGGTTCTGATTGACAATGACGGTCGACATTAAATTTCTTGCCCTACTCTCGCAGTGTTTGAGTCCGTGCAGAAAACATTCGTCCTGGTTGACAATGACGGTCGACAATAAATTTCCCGTCACTTCTCTTGCTGTGTTTGAATAAGCTTCCCGCCACTACTCTCGCAGTGTTGAGTCCGAAGAAAAACCTTGGTCCTGGTCGACAATGACGGTCGACAATAAATTTCTTGCCCTCATTCTCGCAGTGTTAATAAATTTCCCACCACTTCTCTCGCAGTGTTCGAATAAATTTTCCGTCATTGCTCTCGCATTGTTTGAGTCCGAAGAAAAACCTTGTTCCTGGCTGACAATGACAGTCGACAATAAATTTCCCGCCACTTCTCTCGCAGTGTTTGAATAAATTTTCCGCCCTTACTCTCGCAGTGTTTGAGTCCGTGAAGAAAGCCTTGGTTCTGGTCGGACAATGACAGTCGACAATAAATTTCTTGACCCTATACTCTCACAGTGTTTGAATAAATTTCCCGCCACTATTCTCGCAGTGTTTCAGTCCAAAGGAAAACATTGATCCTGGTCGACAATGATGGTCGACAATATATTTTTTGTCCCTACTCTCACAGTTTCGAGTCCGAGCAGAAAACCTTGGTCTTGGTCGACAGTGACGGTCGACAATAAATTTCCCGCCCTTATACTCTCACAGTGTTTGATTCCAAGCAGAAAACCTTGGTCCTGGATGACAACGATGGTCGACAATAAATTTCCTGCCACTTTTCTCGCAGTTTTTAAAAAAATTTCCGTCACTCCTCTCGCAGTGTTTGAATAAATTTCAACACCCGTTCTTGGTGGAAATGAATACTGTTGTAGTGCTTGTAGAATTTTAATTAATGCAGTGAACCTGTGATCAGCCAATCGATATTTGAATAGAATTTAACCTGATGATCTAATTTACTGCACCACTTTAGCATGCTTGCTGCCTTGTTGAGGAGATTGAATTTACTGACCAATTGTCCCAGGGGTTCTTTGATGTACAAAGAAAACTCCTGGGGTAGGGAGGATGCGAGAAAATGTGTATCCAAATATTCATTTCAGCTCTAATATCAAATAGTTTTGAAATTAGTTTTTACAGCTCAGCCTATGCTGCTGGGGTCTTGTCATCGGCATGTTCTTCCGCCATAGTTTTCGTCAAATTATTTATAATAGTCCTCCAATGCATCCAACATCCCACACTGAATTTATCATATTTTAACCACTGCTAAAGCATCTTCCGCATTCAACAAATGTTTCAGGCTTTTACATATGCATTTTCCATTCATTGTGTACATGTACCAATATACACTGACCAGAACTGTTCGGCCGAGGGGTTGTTGCACCTTTTAGGTGCTGCCTCATGTTTTATCTGCATTTCTAAGTTTAACTATTGTTCAGCACTTGTTTAACCAAGAAATACTATATAGAGGGACTGTCATTCTAATGATATAGATATTACTTGATACATGTACCTGTAGTTCTGGCTCCCTAAAAATTCATACATATTGTACTTTTGAAGAATAACTCTATTTCAATGACAGTTTCAAAAAATGTTTTAAAGCTACTGTATTTGCATTCCTAAGTTTTTTTAATGCTCAACATTTGTTTAACCGAGAAATATTATGGAGTTAGTGAGTGAACGCAATTACATGTAGCTGATACACAGAGAGCTAAAATTCATTATTCTTAATTCTCATTGCATCCATTAATATCAGACTAGCTTGATCAAATTGGTCAAACTAGGCAGTGGATATTGTTCCATGAAACCAGCTGAATGGCATGATCAGATTATTTGTCCTTGATCAGAATTAATTGAGAGTAGTGTGGTGTAGCGCATCTTCATTTTATCCAGCCAATTTCTACGTTCCCACTTCAAACTTCCCTTGATATATCAGGACTCCTTCAATGTTCAAATAACTTATAAATAGACACGAGACGTCACTGACCTCGAAAACATTTGAAATTCGAAATGGATCGCACAAGAGCGTTATTGATTGGCTGACCTAATTAGTGGGCACCATATTAGGAGGAAGGACGCCGCTAATAGAGGATGATGTCACTCTATGTGACTTCACTCACAATGGATGTGTACGTTCTGATTGGTTCTTCTGTCGTTAACTGGTGAAATTTACACCTCGGATTTTGAACGCTGAAGGGGTCAGATAAATCAAGGCAGGTTTGAAGTGGGAACGTAGAAATTGGCTGGATAAAGTGAAGATGGGTGTAGCGGAGAGGAGGATTTTTTTGTAATATTTTTTCTTACATATGTCCTTCACCCTTTCAGCCATTCGTAATCAGTGCTTTACAGATTTAGCCTGACTTAATTCACAAGGCTCATTCCGTATTGGATAAGTCAGTATGTGTAGTACTGTACATGGGACACATTCTACTGTCCTGTCATCTAATTGTAGCAGCAACAGTTTATAGTGATTGTCAGCAAGCTGTGGCAGAAACCACTGGTTCAGATTTCAACATGAGGGTGAGACTCACAAAACCCCTAGGTTTCCCCCAAGCAATTGAGTAATATGCCGAGAATGTGCAACATATTATGGCTATACTAATCATCCAGAATTGTCCTTTTCAGAAAATGTCATCAATTCTGCAGATATATAAACAGCAACTTAATCATATCTAGATTAATACACAAAAAGGGTCACAATTTTTTGTAGGCTTTCAGAATACAAGTAGATAAATAAGTTCCCAAAAATTTGGTAGCTGTATTGAGCACAGTTCTTCAGATACATGTATAACTGGTTACAACTACACATCACAAAATCGGAGATATTTACATCCGAAAGGGGCATAAATCCATAAAATATGGGCCAAGACTTTTTGTAGGCATCTAGACTACAACTAGATAAAAAAGTTTCCTCATAATCTGGTAGCCGTACCAAACACTGTTAATTATATATAACTGGTTACATTCAAGCTTATATATCACAAAATCAGAGATAACTGCACCCGAAAAGAGGCATAACTCTGTAAAATAAGAGCCAAGGCGAGTAAGTTTTTGTTGGCTTCTAGAATACAACAATATAAATAAGTTTTCAAAATATAGTACCTATATCGAACACAGTTCTACAGATTTAGCTGGTTACATTCAAGGATGTAGGGCAGAGAAATTAATATATCTGTTAATATCTCTATAAAATATGGGCAGAGGGGAGCCACTTTCAATAGGCAGTGTCCAAAATTTGGTGGTTGTGTCTCAAGCGGTTTTGCCTAGAATGCGGTAATGGATGGACGGACGTACATGGCGACGACAATACCCCAAGGTCAAAATGGCTGAGGGGTAAAAATCCGTCTAGTTATTTTTATGTATCTCCATAAAATGTTCACCTCTTCATGGCATCATTTTACATGTACATGTGCTATGTAATTGATCTACAGTATACATGTTTCAAAAATTGTTAATTCCTTTGAATTCTTTGTTTTCTTTGGGGGGAATATAGATGCTGTACATGCCCAAGTACATCCATCCACCGGTTACTCTGAGGATCAAATCCTGAGAAGGAATATGTATTCTCCAGGCTCTGAAACAATGATCTGTGTGGTAGTGTTTTTAGTTTAGACATACATGCATGCCTACGCTCACTGATTTGGCGGCACAAATTGGTTGACGGGCTTGATCATTTCAAATTGACTGTTCGTGTCATGCACATGCACACCACTTCACCATGGACATCCCTCTCCTGTCGATTACAGTTTGCTTTGGAGGTCTGGATTTGTTTAGCCAGAAGTGTCGAAGGCTGAAGATGGTATCTTCCGATATTTCCTCCCAGGATTTGATATTCAAAGTATCCATCAGTACTAATATGCAATATAAAACAGGCATTCTGAGAAACCCAATATCTCACCTTGCAGGGCCTCCGGCTGAAGCTGCAGCATTATTGAAAACATATGTAGAGCGAATTGCGTAACAGAAACCGTATCAATGGAAATGTACAAAGTCTAAACTGCGATAATTTGGACAAAAATTCATATTTCATGTCATATTTCTTAAATAGCGCATACACATTCTCGAATCACATCAAACTTGTGTCAAACTCATCCAATGAAAGCTGACCGGTTCAGCAAACTTTCCAAGTACAGGTGTACATGTATGTACATTATCAGTGACAAATTACTAAGACGAAACCCTCAAACTTTGAACAAAAATTTAATGTTTCATATCATATATAGCACAGGTACATCCTCTAATCATAATGAAATAATATAACCTCTTACAACATTTTAGCATAAAAACAAATATGGGGTTCCATGATCCTCACCTTTCAAGCTAAAACTACATGTACATGTACACTAATGTCTCATCATTTATCTTGACCTGATGAAAGAGTAAATTGCTCAAACCGGGAAACGCACGTGATGTCACATGGCAGTGTGACTAACGTCACAGGACCTACGAAGTAGGGTAGGCAGCAGGACTCCGTAACTGAACTCTAGGAAATCCCCCACCCCCAAGTTGAAATCCTGCCCATATTATGATGAGCACTGCCCAAGTCGGATTCACCGGTGATTTTAATCAAAAATCACCAGAAATTTTCATCAAAAGTAGGTTAGCTCAGAACTTGCTGGTAACAGTCCCCTAATGCACCTTCATGCCAAGCATCATGGTTCTAATGTCAACAGTTCTCCTTATTTTGTGAAACGAAAGGATTCGGATGGACTCACTCATTCACTCACTCATTACCGGACAATTTGCAAATGAGAGCCTACTTCGTATGAATTAGAAATATTTGCATTTATCTTTATTTATTTCATTTACAACATGGCAGTGTGACTAAGTAGGGTTTGATATGATTTAAGTGTGTACTCCAGAGATGACTTGGGGGCCCTATGTGCTACCGTGAGAGAATTTGTATAGCAGTCTCTAATTGACAGTGCCTGGGTACTATTAACTTTCCCAGACGTCACCGCTGGTGAGTCATTAGCGTAGCAACTATTATCGCCCTCAGTTCCTATTACGGTTACCCTGAACACTTATCAGCCCAGCAGTACAGCATGAGGTCACCCATCCAAGTTTTGACCGGGCTCAAAGTCCCTTAACTTCGGTGATTTTGCGAGAACCGTTGTGTCCAACGTGATATGCCGTATCAGGGAACATTCAAAAACCACAGTGAAGCATGCAGCCAAGGGTTCCCGATTGGCATGACAGAGCACTCGCTGAGCCATCATTAAATAATAATAAAATAATTATAAATCAAACTTTCATCAGAATTCAGTCAGCTCAGAACTTGCTGGTAACAATGCCCTAATGCATGTTCATGCCAAAAATCAAGGTTCTAGTGTCAACGGTTCTCCTTATTTTGCCGATGAAAGGATTCGGATGGGCTCACTCACTCACTGACTACCGAACAATTTGCAGATGGTAGCCTACTTCGTAGGAATATAGCCAATCAAGATAGGAGCTTGCCAACACCATGCAGCGATGATTTTCTTTTATGTCTGCCTGTGATTTGGTGAAACATGCACATTGGAACAGTGAGTCTCAAAGTACATGTATACACACCTTAAGCTTGAATTAAGCATTGGAAAGTGTATACAAAGTTTGAAATATATTTGTTACGGCGGTGTGCCATCACTGGACCTAGACAATGATTGCAACAGATCACCATGCTTTATTTGCAGTTTACTCTGTGTAATAAAATCGTAAAAAATTACAATAAATACTTTCTGACACTTCGCCATGGTCTTTCATTTGATGGATTTACAATCACTTTAATTTCTTTCAAATAGCCAACCATATTTAAATGTTAAAGCCGTCATACATTGCACTTCCCCTGATATGGACCACTGAATATATAGAGCTATATATCACCAAATCTGTATTCTGATCAGACAATATGTAGCCAAGGCAACACATGTAGTGTTTGACTTGGATATGCGAAGATGAACATGTTCATGTAACAATTGTGTATATTTCAAAAAAAATTGTTCTACTTTTTGTTTGAAAATGTCCTTATTTGGAAAACCCCAGTGGGAGGCCTGAATATTGCATGAAATACAGATTCAGTGCGGTATTTCAGCCAGAGGGACTGTATTTGCGTGCCTCTGGAGGAACAAGAGTGCATTCTGGTGTCTGATAGTGGAGAGAACCATCTGAAATTTGAAATATTCTCAAATTTTCAATGAGTATAGTCCCTTGTCCCCACATCAACCTGTTCAGAACTCCTAACTATTGACCTTTCACATCGTTGGTGGAAATAGGGTGGGTATAATTGACAAATATTATCGACGTCGAGAATTATTTCTGAGGGGAACACTGCATGATTGACATTTTTTTTTAGCTCTCGTGACCTGGTTTGAATAAAATTTTTATTGTGAAATATTTTACTGCTTTCAAGCTTCTCAGAAGTGCCAAAGTGCATTAATCACGTCTAAAATTCAAAAAAATTTCCAGGTACCCCCATCTGAGGGAGGGAGCGAGCGAGCCACCCCTACAGGTCTGTCCAACCCCAGTCTAACCCCCCCTCCCCTCCCCCCCCCCACCACCATAATATTGAAGTCCCCCATAATGATGTCCCTCTGCTACTCCTACAGCTATACTCTCGAACATGATAAAGCTCAGTGGT
>JAVTVY010043498.1:0-22020 GCA_036873755.1 Hanleya hanleyi | reverse complement strand
AATACCTTTCCCAAAATGCTTTTACCTCCTGAAGGGCCCTCGTCAATAAGGTTGAAAGAAGCTTGGTGGTGCAGCTTCTAGAACCAGCTATGAATCTAGCTTTGTATGGTGATTTATGCATTTTGGGGAGTCCAGTATAGTTTTGGTATGTCGTTATGATTGGTTGGAAGACAAATACCGCTTTCCCTGAGAAACTTTTTGTGATGTTAAATAGATCTTCCAGAGTAAATGCAGTTTGGGAGTAAGTAGACGTATTTGATGAAGATATGTCTACACTCAATTCTTTTACCAGCACCTGGTAATAGTAATATTTACATATGAATATTATATTATTCGGAGCCTTGTCTGCTGGGACTATGACGAATTTACTCTGGAGATTTGCTAGAACTTCTTGCGAATTGAGGTTTCTCAGTACTGGTTTTGCTTGGGGAAGAGTACTTCTGTCAATATGGCGGATTGTTTCAACGACCTTGCTCTGGTGAGGTCCAGCCAATCAGCGAGTACTGTGGTAGGTTCAACTTATTCTCGCTTAGACCAATCAATAACGTACTGTTCCAATGCAGACAGGGACTTACCCTTCTGGCCTTGGCCTGCAGATTTATTCTTCTTGGCTCTATATATTTAGGTCCTTTCATCAGAGTAATTTCAGATCCTTATCACTCACCACATCATAAATACCAGTCCAAGCAATATGTTTGCATGGTGTATAGATAAAGTTCGACGATTCACAATCACAACTATAGCCTCCTGACGTGTATAAGTTCCAGTCAAACTCCTGGACAGCATTGGGGTAATTGAATATTTTGGTGGCTATAGATTTAGTGTACTTATATGAAATGCAAGGAGGTTCTGTGAACTTAAAATAGTTTGGTACAGCGTTGCGTACCTCTGGATCATTCAAGATTCGAGGTAAATTAATGATGTCCAGTCCTTTATCTAAGTAGTTGAGTTTCAAGAAAAGCCGATCTTGAGATGTTTCGATTATGTTCACTGGACGATACAACCGAAAATACGCTATATCTTGACATACTTTAATGATTTTGATGGTATTATATTTCCTGAAGACGCAGATTGTTGTATATCTCTGGCTATTTGATCTAAAGCTCTCAGAGGTAACGCATACAGAACTGTACGTCAGCTATGTATACTATTGGGTGTGTTAGTTAAACCCACTAAGTAATTTAAAGTGATATGATCGTGAATCATCGAACTGTTAAACTTTCGCCAACCATGGCTGCGTTGTCTCCGTTGATGGGGTTTAAATAGTTGGGTAATGTTGGATATATTTGAACGGCGGTTTGTAGCATTGCCGAACCCACTGACATTATCATTTAAACCAAACGGAAACACTGACCCAAGTTCTAGCATCCAGAATAATTCAGGGTCTCGGATTTTTCTCTCAAATCCAAAAGGGGAATCCTTAGTAGATGGTAGACGTCTATGATCTGAATACTAAAGTTATCCGAGCCGTGGTCGGGTCCAGAAAAATGCCTACCTATAAGCAATTGCTTTTTCCTAACGGATTTTCTGTGACCGTTCACCCTAAGATGGAGTCTTTGGGTGGTCTTGCCAACATACTGTTGACCACACCCTTACAGGAAACTAAATAAATACAGTTTGTAGTAGAACAACTAAGATCAACATACGAGTTAACAGAATATGAGTTACCAGTTAACGTGGAACTAAATGAAGCTGAAGTATTAAATAGTGGACACGTGAGACATCCACGATGTCCACACTTAGAAATTTTGAAATTATTACATGTAGAATTTGGTACTAAACAATCATCAAGCGCAATATTACAAGGTTTGATGTCGTGGCCTTGCTTTGCTGTCAGAAATATATCTGTCATTTGGATTGAAAAAGGTCTTAGTGCATTTCGAATTATTAGAGACTCGGCTGAGAAACCTGCACTAAGGTTCCTCGGGTCTGTCTTCATATTTTTTCTTATAGTTGTGTTCATTATGAGTGTTGGGTGTGCAGGGGCCCGGCCTCGGGGACAACTTGTCCACCAGCAGAATCCAGGCATACACAGGTTAAAATTACAAGCGTCTAGTCTGTCATTCATAATACAGCCGTCGTCCTTTAGAGAATATCCGCGTCCATAATCCAAAGACCTATTCTATTTTCCATATAACAGTATTAGCACCAAATTCAAAAAGACAATCATAGTATACATAAACATAGGCTTGTTTCCTGCAAGAGAGAAGCGGTCAACAGTTTTCAATGATGCCGGCAAGACATCCTGATGTTCCAAAATATCAAATCCGTATCGCTGATCAGTATTCTTAATCCATAATATTCGTTATAGAGTCGTCATCTAAAAAAGATGTATCTCAGTCACGCTTTGATTGTGACTGTTCATATGAGTACCGTGAGGATCTTGAAGTACATGGGTTCATACGGCCCCTAGCCCCGGGTTAAGCGGAATTAGACACAAGTTACGAAACGTAGCGCCATAGATCTTGCACGCTACGTTCGTATTTTGCTATCAGCATGCGATATGTATCGCCAAATTTGAGAACTTTGAGTGGAGGCGCTTGGTGGAATAGCCCTGTTTTATAAGTTTCTGCAACAATGTTTTGTGACGTTGATTAAAATCATTACATTTAACACAGGATCTAGCAAATGCTACTAAGCGAGATATGTATACGCCATATGCAGGTCCCACTGGAATATTACCGTCCAGAAAGGGATAGTTTACGATATCGAAATTGTAATCATCTCTTTTGTCATAAAGTCGACGAGAGAGAATGCCCGCTTCATTTTTATAGAGATATAGATCTAAATATGATGTGCCTGTAGGGCTATCTGTAGTTTCCTTCAAATCCAGTGAAGGTGGATATATATCCTTCACTGCGTCATTTATATAGCGAGTATCCACAGCGAGAAGATCGTCTATATAGCGTTTGGTGAATGAGAAAGAACGGGCTTTGAATGGATCGGTTTTTGAAAGCGCCTGCATATAGTCATATTCATCAGAGAACAGATACAGGTCAGCCAACAGGGGTGCACAATTAGTACCCATTGGAATACCTATATGCCGCTGATACATTGTGCTGCCAAATTTCACATAGATATTTTTAATGAGAAATTCAAGCAACTCTATAAACAAAGAAACATCCCATGAATGATATCTCTCGTATGTAGTAGAGCTAAAGAATGCTTTATGGCTTCCGACATTAATATATCTACGATCAGTTTTCTTGAACACAGATACTATTAATGAACTTAGACGGTCAATAAGGTCCTGATGAGGGATTGTAGTATAGAGAGTCGAGAAATCCCATGTGGATACATGTCTGTACGGTATGTGACCTTAGCATCAAGTTCTTCCGTAAGACATTTTGAGTTTTTCAATATCCACATACATTCAACGCCAGAGTTCTTAGAAATAATGGCGCAATACCTTTCCCAAAATACTTTTACCTCCTGAAGGGCCCTCGTCAATAGGGTTGAAAGAAGCTTGGTGGTGCAGCTTCTAGAACCAGCTATGAATCTAGCTTTGTATGGTGACTTATGCATTTTGGGAGCCCAGTATAGTTTTGGTATGTCGTTATGATTGGTTGGAAGACAAATACCTCTTTCCCTGAGAAACTTTTTGTGATTGTTAAATAAATCTTCCAGAGTAAATGCAGTTTGGGAGTAAGTAGACGTATTTGATGAAGGTATGTCTACACTAAATTCTTTAACCAGCACCTGGTAATAGTAATATTTACATATGAATATTATATTATTCGGAGCTTTGTCTGCTGGGACTATGACGAATTTACTCTGGAGATTAGCTAGAACTTCTTGCAAAGTGAGGTTTCTCAGTACTGGTTTTGCTTGGGGAAGAGTACTTCTGTCAATATGGCGGATTGTTTCAACGACCTTGCTCTTGGTGAGGTCCAGCCTATCAGCGAGTACTGTAGGTTCAACTTTTTCTCGCTTAGACCAATCAATAACGTACTGTTCCAATGCAGACAGGACTATCTTCTGGTCGGCCTGCAGATTTATTCTTCTTGGCTCTCTATAGTTAGGTCCTTTCATCAGGAGTAATTTCAGATCCTTATCACTCACCACATCAAGGTCACCAGTCACAATATGTTTGCATGGTGTATAGATAAAGTTCGATGATTCACAATCACAACTATAGCCTCCTGACGTGTATAAGTTCCAGTCAAACTCCTTGACAGCATTGGAGTAATTGAATATTTTGGTGGCTATAGATTTAGTAAACTTATATGAAATGCAAGGAGGTTCTGTGAACTTAATATAGTTTGGTACAGCGTTGCGTACCTCTGGATCATTCAGGATTCGAGGTAAATTAATGATGTCCAGTCCTTTATCTAAGTAGTTGAGTTTCGAGAAAAACCGATCTTGAGATGTTTCGATTATGTTCACTGGACGATACAACCGAAAATACGCTATATCTTGACATACTTTAATGATTTTTGATGGTATTATATTACCTGAAGACGCAGATTGTTGTATATCTCTGGCTATTTGATCTAAAGCTCTCAGAGGTAACGCATACAGAACTGTACGTAAGCTATGTATACTATTGGGTGTGTTAGTTAAACCCACTAAGTAATTTAAAGTGATATGATCGTGAATCATCGAACTATTAAACTTTCGCCAACCATGGCTGCGATGTTTCCGTTGATGGGGTTTAAATAGTTGGGTAATGTTGGATATATTTGAACGGCGGTTTGTAGCATTGCCGAACCCACTGACATTATCATTTAAACCAAACGGAAACGCTGACCCAAGTTCTAGCATCCAGAATAATTCCCGCTCTCGGATTTTTCTCTCAAATCCAAAAGGGGAATCCTTAGTAGGTGGATAGACGACGTCTATGATCTGAATACTAAAGTTATCCCAGCCGTGGTCGGGTCCAGAAAAATGCCTACCTATAAGCAATTGCTTTTTCCTAACGGATTTTCTGTGACCGTTCACCCTAAGATAGGTCTTTGGATTATGGACGCGGATATTCTCTAATGGACGACGGCTGAATTATGAATGATGGACCAGACGCTTGTAATCTTGAACCGTACACTGATGTCAATAAAACTCATAGCATAATATACCAGACATATCGACAAAAAAAAAATTACGGAATTCCTCGAAATTATGGCAAAATATCTTAAAACTGACCTGAATACTAAAATATATCTACTATTAATTCGGTTATCAGATGAATCAAAGTTGCGTTTTCGTCCCATCAATCAGAGATACTTGAACGTTATCTACTTGACCTGATACTCCTTTTCCAATTCCCCAGAAACCAGTTTCCCCAACTTCACGTAACATCGCACACAGTGACCCTATATGGGGTTGATCCTCTTGGAATCCCATATAGCGATTTCAGACCCTCTATCTGTACTTATGTGACAACGCTGTGTCAATCTTAATGGGATGTGTGACTAATAACAAACTTCATGATTTCAAAAAAAACTATAGGCTATACTCATCTGAACAGCCAGAAACGTTTCGATGAAGCCAGGACCAGGCAATGTAGAATCCGCCATACACGAATAACTCACGAACATTTACTACAAACAAGTCAGCCCCAGGGTGTACACCATGCCACGAAGATCTCACAGTTAAACATATTATTAGCGACTGTAAAGATTTTAAGATTGTAAGAGATTCTTTTTATCGAGCAGCTACTTTATAAGACCTTATTTGTCGGGTGCAAGGAGACTGTATCTTAGGTTATTTGAGAGAAATCGGTTTGTTGCATACGTTCTAATGTGTGTATGTTTTAATGCGTTGGATTACTAAGTTATAAACTTGAATACTTAGAATTTAGTTTGATCGTCCCTAATATCGCTGAACGTTGGACATATATAGCCTAAGCTAACATATTACATAATCTCGCCTGCAAAACAACAGCGATAATTAGCAAATATGCTACTGACAGTTGTGCATGACGATCAGTTGCAATTACAGGATAACAGAGAATCAATCTGACTCCATTGTCTGAAATAATCCAAAATTTATGATAACATAATGCTTATGGGCAATTGGCTCGACGACATCATTATCATGAAGGTCTTGCTGATAGCAACTGGCAATGACCGAACTCTCATCTCATTCAAATATTTACTCGATACTTGGAATCTGATGCCGACCGAAACAGGACTCGCTTCACAATTCGAAATGATGGTCTCTCTCTAATGACAGGCTGATTGCATTTGGCCCATATGAATTGCACAATTTTATACTGGCCGATAGACGTAGAAAATTTATCTGGAAAATGGATTGAATACGATTATTTTCCTCTTTTAAGTGTTTTCCAGAAAACTTGGGGCAATATCAAAAGGTACTGCTCGGGTTTTATTTTCAGCTGAACGAAGGGCTCTTTGATGTGCCTCATATGGATTCAACCTTACTATGGACGCCAGCGAGTGTTCGTATAATATCTGCCACCCGTGTTACAAGTAGGATATCGGGGAACTATTTTTGCAGCTAAACTGTTTCATACTATTCATCATAATCAGGTCAAGGGCATCGTAATTTTACCGAATATGACAATCCGTCACAATCCATATGTTCTAGCTATTTGTCACTCAAATAACAACCTCAGAATGTGTTCTTAATTGTTCGCTTCTTGAGACAAAAATGAGAAAATTCAATATGCGACTTTAATAATGTCTAAGTACACAGTGTGTGACTTTGAGGGCCAAACCCCAGATACACGTAGGTGAAGGCAACGGTTCACTTCGCTTACCTGTGCTCGCCTTTATTAACAAATCATAGAGCAGCTTCTGGGTCATGACCCAGAAGCTGCTGACCCAGAAGATGGATTAAGAATACTGATCAGCAATACGGATTTGATATTTTGGAACATCATGATGTCTTGCCGGCATCATTGAAAACTGTTGACCGCTTCTCTCTTGCAGGAAACAAGCCTATGTTTATGTATACTATGATTGTCTTTTTGAATTTGGTGCTAATAGTGTTATATGGCATATGGAATAGGTCTTTGGATTATGGACGCGGGTATTCTCTAATGGACGACGGCTGAATTATGAATGACGGACCAGACGCTTGTAACTGGTTAACTGGGAAAGACGAGAGACCATTTTCTCCTGGAGCATTGCCCTCTGATTTATGATCTCGTGGACATCCTTCAGTGTTTGAAAGACGACAATGAAAGCAAATTGGACATCTGTTTTTCTGGATAATTCAATTTTGGACTTGTGGCAATGAATATTGATCCATTGTCAAGTCGTCGTTTATGGTCAAGCTTTTATGGTCGCCAAGTGAGAGCATGCCCAGTTATATGAGCCCTAATGAGGTCGAGAATCCTGGCAACAGAGCTAGAGAACTCATAAACAAAACAGAACGTGAGATGTTGTGATAATTCGCTCCATATTGTCGAATCGATCGAACGGAACGCTGGTGTGCTGCGTCAACTTGACGCCAGCTGTTCGAGTTAATGCCCTCTCTACTGGGCTATTATCGCTCGTGACAATATGTGAAGCCATATGGTTGCTTTTTAGTCGCCAGACGTCGTCAATTTTCCCCAGCACTTACGTGTCTCACAAATAGAAGAAATTATTGATATTCCGACTGTTTTGGCTTCACTCAGTACTGCGTCTTAATCTGACTGAAAATCAGGTAAAGCCAATTTTTTGCTTATTGTAGGTGATTATTACAATGATATACCAGTTATGAAAAAACGTCTTTCCATAATTACATGTTCATTGTGATAAAATACATATTTTTGCTTCGAAGTCCGTCACATGGTTAAAGAATTGAGTGTAAACATATCATCAAATACGTCTACCTACTCCCAAACTGCATATACTCTGGAAGATTTATTTAACAAATCACAAAACGTTTCTCAGAGAAAGAAATATTTGTCTTCCAACCATAACGACGTATCAAAAGTATACTGGACTCCCAAACTGCATAAATCACCATACAAAGCTAGATTCATAGCTGGTTCTAGAAGCTGCACCACCAAGCTTCATTCAACCCTGTTGACGAGGGTCCTTCAGGAGGCAAAAGCATTTTGGGAAATTATTTCCACTATTTCTAAAATCTCTGACGCTGAATGTATTTGGATATTGAAAAACTCAAAATGTCTTACGGAAATACTTGATGCTAAAGGTCACATACCGTACAGACATGTATCCACATGGAATTTCTCGACTCTCTATACTACCATTCCTCATCAGGACCTTATTGACCATCTGAGTTCATTAACAGTATCTGTGTTAGAAAACTGATCGCAGATATATCAATGTCAGAAGCCATAAAACATTCTTTAGCTCTACTACATGCAAGGGATGTCATTCATGGGATGTTTCTTTGTTTATAGAGTTGCTTGAATTTCTCATTAAAAATATCTGGGTGAAATTTGGCAACACAATATATCAACAGCATATAGGTATTCCAATGGGTACTAATTGTGCATCCCTGTTAGCTGACCTATATCCGTTCTCTTATGAATATGACTATATGCAGGCGCTTTTAAAAACCGATCAATTCAAAACCCATTCCTTCTCATTCACCAAACGTTATATAGACTTATAGATCTATATATATAGATCTTC
The DNA here is from genome assembly GCA_036873755.1 of Hanleya hanleyi. Classification (NCBI taxonomy): domain Eukaryota; kingdom Metazoa; phylum Mollusca; class Polyplacophora; order Lepidopleurida; family Hanleyidae; genus Hanleya; species Hanleya hanleyi. The sequence continues at coordinate 13,468 of JAVTVY010043498.1, read as the reverse complement.
GCGCTATGGATAATCGCTATATGAATGACGCAGTGCAGGATATATATCCACCTTCACTGGATTTGAAGGAAACTTCAGATAGCTCTACCGGCACATCATATTTAGACCTATATCTCTACAAAAAATTAAGCGGGCCTTCTCTCTAGTCGACTTTAGGACAGAAGAGATGATTACAAATTCGACATCATAAACTATCCCTTTCTGGACAGAAAATATCCCAGTGGGACCTGTATATGGCGTATACATCTCTCGCCTAGTAACATTTGCTAGATCCTGTGTTAAATGTGACGATTTCAATCAACGTCACAAAACATTATTGCGGAAACTTATAAAACAGGGCTATACCACCAAGCGCCTCCACTTAAAGTTTCTCATCATGCTCATATGAACAGCCATAATCAAAGCGTGACTGAGATACATCAGTTACTAGATGACGACTTTACAACGAATATAATATGGATTAAGAATACTGATCAGCGATACGGATTTGATATTTTTGGAACATCATGATGTCTTGCCGGCATCATGAAAACCGTTGATCGCTTCTGTCTTCCAGGAAACTAGCCTATGTTTATGTATACTATGATTGTCTTTTTAAATTTGATGCTAATGCTGTTATATAGAATATGGAATAGGTCTTTGGATTATGGACGCGGTTATTCCTTAATGGACGATGGCTGAGTTATGAATGACGGACCAGACGCTTGTAATGAAATAATGTTGCAAGCGACGTTAAATCCCATTCACCCACTCACTCACTCGAAAGGCGCGGATGAGGCGCTCTCCCTAACTGTGTCGTATTTGCGCCTTAGATGAACTTAATTGCGCCCCAATGCAGGACTGTATGTCACCCTGGGTTGCCCAGATTATGTGTGGTTTGGTAACATTTAGCTGTATATTTTATTTTATTTTATATTTCGTGCATATTCCTGGTAGTGCCATTTGCAGCTTTCAAAATCGGACAAGATTGATTTCGTTTTTTTCTGATATATCTGGTGGTGATGGTATTGGACAGTTGATGTTGAACTTCTGACACGTCTTCTTCGTCAAAATGTTTGCTTTGTCACCCGATCGTTTAAAGGCAATGCCACAAGAGAGACACAGGATACCCATAGTTGTCAATTCTAGTGTCAAAACCGTGACCTTGTTGTGAGTCTTCTTGATTAGAATTGCTCGACTGTTCTTATATATGAGTAGACTTGAATAAGCATATAATATGCTATATAGGCGGTCAGGCGCAGTCCTGGCCAACAGCCGCTGAAAAAGTTTGGGTCATGTTGCTTATATATACAAGAAATATATTAAAAAAATAGCCATTTTCCCAAGTGTGCGTTAGTTGGCACGCAGCGTCTGTCTACTGATTGAGTTCGAAAGTTCAAGGAAGGCGTGAATGAAGAGGAACGAATCGAGCCATGCGCTCGGTTAGCTAATAATGTTGAAATAGTTATATTTCTGGCTTCCAGAAGTAATGTCCATAAAAAGAGCATTAAATAGTGACCACCATAGGTGATCGTGCAGAAGTCATTTTGCGGATATATATTTATTGCCGGAATTACTCGTATAATTTTCAGTCACTGGAATAAGCTACAATTGAATAGGCTTTTAATTTCCCTACTGTTCCTTGTGTTACACATTTTAGCATATCGTGCGGAAGCCTAATTAACCTACCGATTCTCGATGACTTTCTTCCGTGGTTGATGGTCTCACAACGCTCAGCCTACATTTACCAAACTCTGTTATATAAAACCCTTGTCTTCGCCGAATCTATAAATGAGCATCTAAAAATATATCTCGGTATCCCGGAGCTATCCCGGGTTGCGGAGCATATTAACCAAAGTATTAATGTGATGGTCGGTTTGCCGTTCTTGGATGACCGGTCGAAGTATTGAACACAGAGACTGTCGTACGCTTAAACATGAATGTACTGATGGCGATGGATATTACAAATACAGACATACATAAACAAAACTACAGTCAGCTTGGTTTGCTCCTACTAACTCGTCTGCAATGTCGGTGAATCCGAACACTGGCAATAATGTCTTCTTCATTCAGTTCTAACCATATTTATGACATATGGCACTGAACGTAACTTGGTGACCCAAAGCAAAACAAATGACGCTTGGATATTTTCCTAACGTAGAAATGACTAGACGTGATTTTAACGATAGCAAGCATGGGGAACAACTCAAATTTAATCCACAACTCAAGGCTAACAATCAAATTAATACAACTATTGTATCATAATCATACGCTTGTCAGCTCGATAGACTTGCGTGTATGAACAGCGATTGCTGTCTGATATTAGCTGAATGATATAGTAAAAACAACCTTTACAATAGTATTCATTCATTACAATGTCCAATTCCACGCTGTTCCATTGCTGTTTCGGGATATAAGACCAGCAAGTTTGCATCCGCGGAGCCTGCATGGGGGCATTATAAGCCACCCGAAACTGATCCGGAACGAAGAAAAAGACCGCTGAATTTCTCTGATTATTTCGCACAGCTAATTTTTAGAGTATTTGTATATTCTTTGGTAAGAAGGATCATGGGAAAATTCGAAATGGCGCCCACGAGGTATCTACAAAAAGCTGCATTTTCAGTCCTTTATGTCCATTTGTCGTAGTATTCTTGCCTAAAAGGGCAGCGAGGTCATTTATTTTGCAAAAACCAATTATCGTCTATCAAACTGAGAGAAAAAAATATGAAAATAAATCATTTGGAAAATCGGTCCAAAAGTAGGCAAAAATGATTTCCGACAACATTTCCGCCAGTGTAATATCATATGCCGATGATAAAACTATGAATATCGCGAATAACAGTTCACGTTGGTATTGCGCTTTTGCTCATATTATCTTTGGTGAGAGAATGGTGTAGAATATAAAAATCAACCCGAAAGAACGCCGATATCGTCATCTTTCAGTGAAAAATTCTAATTTAATTCACCTACAAACGCCAGCATATTGTTGTTCGTTTCTGCTTTTCCCAACATTTTGCGCCGCCCATTTAACCCTATCTTTCGCCCCTCCCCCCCCCAATCCTAAACATTTTTCTTACCTCCTCGAGGTAGCTAGGGAACCGAAACTTACCACACTCAAGCTCTATCAGATGATGTAAAAATAATCCATGATGGCTGCTATGATGACGCCACAGTGACGTCATCTTATAAACATTTTTATTCGTCGATTTTTCGGTGAGATATTTCGATTTTTTATTTATGCGTTTTCTTTGCAAAAACTGCATGAGAAATTAGTAAATAATAGACTGATGTGAAATAAAATAGATTTTGCCATCGAAGAAAAGCAGGAATTTTAAAGAAAAATGACGAAAACTTCACTTTTCTGGCACTCCACATGATCGCCATCTCGAATTTATCCATGGTCCTCTACTCGGGTTCAAAATGACTCCAATATGATAAATTATAAAGTAGCGGAGGATCAGCTTTCAGTTTTTTTGCGTTCCGGAAATAGCGGAGAAAGTTTAGTAGGACGGAGGCCCTAACGGTCACACAGTTCATCACTCTATATCTGATGACTTGAATGGACTATTGCATCATTGTACGTACATGTTTGTATCTAATACCACTCAAGCCGGCGCCTTGAGCCGTTTGGTCATGTCATTAAAGAAATAATAAACTCTGCGTAAACTCGTGTTCGGCATGACAGAATTATGCCATATGATTCCAAAAACACCGGTAGAAAAAATTCTACAGCTGAGTAAACACCGATTTATCGTTCACACTTTAACACTTCATGATCTGCGACATGTTGGAATGACTGTAACGTTTGAATGGTCACACTGTTTTTGTGTAGATAGCGCTGCGACAAAAATCCAGTTGTTATACGGGCTCTATCCCATAAGGTAAAGATTTAATCAACAACAACGGCAACATTAGCAGCTTTTCTTCTACTGCTATCGGGAGATGGGGCCTGATATTCCTGCCTCAGAAAGAGAGCTCGTGAAATCATATGCACAATGCCACATATCAACCTGTATATCAATTCGCCATTCATATATCACGATCCTCATAATCGTCTCGGAGCATAAAGAAAGATCCACAGATCTGTCAAAAGCCATCGACACAATAACTTACAATTGGTCTCCATGTTATTAGCTACACTGCCTGGAGCACAACTACGTCACAGGAATAAGGTCAGGTGATATTTCAAGGATTTTCATTGGCTAACGGCTCTCAGGCTTGTTATAATGGCGACCTCCACGGATTCTTGATCTGGGCAATAGCTCTATGTCACAAATTCTAATGTTAGATAACCCTGTGTGTGTTGCGATTATTGTTATCCACGTATCCACTGTAGTACGCAACACTGCATATGCTAATGCGTACTGCTTGAGATCACTCCTAATTGACAATGCGCACACAGAGTGATTGTAATTTTTTCGATAGAATGTGACATGCCGTATGCAAATGATCATTGTTAGGTGAACACGGGAATGGTGTCATGTGACTAGTACACGGTATTCTTATGCTAATGAACACCTGCATGGCAGGCTGCTCTGGCGGGAACCAGCCAGTGCGCGGTGTAAAGTCAAGAGTGCCGGTCGATGTTTGAGGCCTGGCTATTTGAAAATAAATATAGAAGCGATTATGCAGAAATGATTGTCGGTTTTACAGTTCAAAACATTTGTGTGTGCGTTTTAACTATGTCAGCGCGACTCCAGTGGGACATGTAATTTCAGGAAATCAAACGGGATTCATATTTACATCGTCTTTGCGCATACTTTCGACTGTGTTCTAGAACTCTTTCGTGACACTCTGATGATCAAAACGTTCTCGTTCATTCAGAATTACTAGAAAAGCTGATTTGTTTTGTTTTTCGAATACTAATGATATAGTTCTTTCGATATTATTATGCATCGACTCAGGGTTTTCTATTCCTTTAACGATATTCACATTAACACCTTCAATAAAAGCGTGGCTGGGAACAAATAATCAGAGGGATCACTGTTGGTTCTTGTGATGTTTTTAGAAATATGCGGTCAATATATTTGTCCGTGGGGTCATATGATTTCTTGATAGTTCGCCGACATGGTTTTCCACCACCCTTTTAATGTTGCGTTTCATTATGTCAAGAAGTGGGTTAAGTCTATTGGGCTTATGTCCGGGTGGGCTAATTTCCGAATGGCTCATGTCCGAGTGGGCTCTCGTACAGAAAGTGCATTGTCTGCGCACTCAGTTACACTGTGTATTTTCAAAACTGTGTCCATGCGTCTCCCAGAACATATTTAGGGTAATCATGGGTTTCAGTACCCGTGTTAATTACGCATCGTATGAATGGGCTATACCGTATACGGGATTTTGCTTTATTTTCTCTGCACCATTCTCTCAAAAGAAATCATGCCAGGAAGGGCTAAAAGCTAACCCTAAACTGCGCTCTAAGCATACATATATAACCGATATGCGAAAGGGTAGACTAGATGCTTAGTTACGAGGGAGGCGAATAATCTTTCAGCATCATGAACGGTAAAAGCTCCCTGAGAATATTCCAACCACGACCCTCGTTTGTCTCAGCGGGTGGTTGATATTTGTACCAAAATATTGATTTAAATTATTTTACTAACATAAAGATTTAAATTATAGGAGGGAAAAATATATATTAACTTGATCAAGGGGTAAAAATTCCCACTCTTGAGAGAAGGGATGTATTTTCGTTCTCTCTCGAGTGATCATGTTAAAATTATATGGGATCCTTTTAAGCTTAGAATTTTAGTCGAAGATCTGGGTCCAAGACTGCCGGAGAGCCATTCTGGCTGATTTCAGGCAAATAAAATTACAAATCGTGGCTGAATTTTTACTTCCGTTGTTTACGTTTTCTAAAACAAAATCAACGTCCCACTACTGGAAATCAACGGTAAAATTTTAAAATGTAGGCTTCTCTGGCTTTGATTTATTTTTTTATCAAGGGAATTATGGGACTTACAAACGGGGTAATATTGAGAACCGAAAAGTGCGTGAATTTTCTCCTCACCAAACAGATTGCACTTAAAATTGTCTATCGTCGGTAATTGGAAGAGAGGTCCTCTTGAATGAGCGTGCGTTCGCACACAACGTACCCCACCCCTCGACGACGGTCGCGAACACCTTCATAGATCCACATACAAGATTTACACAATGCAAATCCGCTGTCACGGTAATAATTAGATAGGAACTGCCCATTTGCAAGTTGACCCCGTTGAATTGTAACGTATCTGCTACAGGACATCGGCTATTACAGGCACCAGCTGACGTGATTCGCAGAATTCTGGCAGAAGCCATCGGAACCGCAAATTAGTCCTTTTTCAGTTTGACCGTACTGCTCTTATAACCTTACAATTCGTGTCGAGCAGCAAGAAGATTTCGGTATTTACGAACATCGCCCTGTAATTCACAAGGCGATAATCTAGGACATGTCGGTCTGACCAAACCTATAATTTTCTCACCAAGTCCAATTTTAAAACACCTCTGTCCAATTTCGCAAAACCAGTATCTGACATTCTAGCCAACCGTTTCATATTATACTAACTGATTTGTTCGACCTGTCGACTTCTCTTCGCCAATAACTGAAACGCTTCATTCGCCTTTCTCTCGCTCTCTTCGAGCCCATTATCTCACGATTTTATTGAGTGCTCTATATATTTATATAGGATGTCTCATTCAACTGGTTATACAGATTATATTTCTATATAAGCCTATATTTCAAAAGTTTTTGATGTCTCGCCGGCAGTATTCAAAACCGTTCACCGCTTCTTGCTTGTAAAACACAGTTGGTTTCTGTTTTTGTGAATTTATGTCAATAAAAAAGGACAAACATTTTGAAATTTCTAACATCGAGATAAACCACTTTCATCAATACGTTTTACCCAGTTTGTATATAACCTCTTGCCTTTCTGATTATGTCTGATACAATAGGCAGTCCGGTCTCACAGCTAGGGAATAAAATCTACCATTTTTAATCGGCGACATAAATATGTCGAACCACCTTAGCTTCAGTTTTTAATGTCCTTCCTTCCGTACCTGAACGTACCAACGTTCTGAAGTTGAGTTGCTGATAAAATCGATAAAAGCTCTCTCGCTTTGAAGAATTTAATTACAGTGCAAGGATAAAGAAGATACCGTCTTACTAATAATAGCACATAAAGACAATTTCAACAAATCAGTAATGACAGATTCACAACTATCGCACAAAAAGTAGGACTGCGAAGGTTAGCATAAATTAGGATTATTTAACCCATTTTTTAGTCACGTAGTTTCACAGCTGTCACTCCAACTGTTCTGTCGTAACGCCACAAATGCGAGCAATTTTATCACTATTACTTGGATATAGCGTACTGATATTACGTTCTGATTAAATAGGCATAGTTTAAAGTGCTCGAAATGCCATACCCACTATCATAGACAATCTCGGATGCAGAAAACTGAATATTCTACAATGCATCAAACATGAAATAGGGCTAACTTCGCCATTAATCGCATAGCATACGTTGGTAGAATGCACCACACGTGTATACGCTTGTTGACACGGCCGAGGGAAAATAAACGGCATGCTATGCGGTTTATTTTTAAAGATCAATTCCTTCTATTTTATCGTGAATGGTAGAAACAAGTTTACTTTTTGTGGTCAAATGTGTTTCATTTTGTATCAGTTGTAACATTTGTCACTTTCGCTGAGTTGAGAGACATCGATTTCAGTCTAGATTTGAGGCTGATTGCATCTTTTTTCTCTTGCAAGTTTTTCTCTTCCTTTGATTTTTTCTGTTCTAGTCCATATTGTTTCTTATCCATTTTTCCCTAAATTTTCAGATTCCTCTCCTACGTCAGCGAGTCTTTCTACTGTTGACTCAATGCAGTTCCTTTTTCGCTCTTCGGACGTCGCTCAATACCGGCATTGTGAGCTCAATCGCTTTAACATATGATGTGAATTTCAAATCATCACCTGAGTGCATAGGTGCATCATTGTTGAGAATAGAATTAATTCAGACACTTTCTCGAAGCCTTCGCGACGGACCGATAAATTTCGCGGCAGAAAGCGGGATGGCAGAACCGGGACCCCGACCTGTTCAATTTCATTTTGTTATACGTTGTCCTCGTCGTCTGTACATCTCGTTATTGATGATTACATGTATATTAACATGTCTTTGCTTCACGCTTGATGCATGGCGTTAACAGAGAAAATTCCTTTTCACAGGAATCTAATGTATATTTTTGAATTGCTGATACTATGAAAACAGAATTTGCGAAAAACATGTGGGTTTTTTCCAAAAGTAATGCTACAGTTGGCCTTATCGCAACATTTTATATTGAAATCAACACAATTTTATGTTGAAATGAACAGATTAGCTCCATATACACAAATTCCATATTCTTTAACCAAGGTATCAAGTACGGGATATGAATTTCTCGTTCAAATGCTCCTAAAATTTATTATCATTTAGTTTTATGGTTATTGTACAATTTTGCAGCAGGACAATTCCCTGTAATATTCTATCGATTTATTTTTATTTGCGTCTCACCGGCACCGAACGTTGCGTGTAATATATCCTGGTGGGAAAATGAAGCAGTTTTCACCGAGCCAATGTTGTTAGATCTCATTCAGAATATTGAACGTTTGTTCTAGCTGATGCCCAAGTGTCGATTTATATGATTGGTATTGGTTTACGCCCTCAGGTCAAGGAATTAACCTATTTTCAAGTTTAAGAGGAATTATTCTATAGCCTGCTATTTCATATCGACCAAGAACGAGATAGTCATGCTTTACTTTTGCTCTATAATTTAGGGTTATTTCAAGATGTCAAGTATCCGTGGCATTCAGTCCGACGAAGCATATATTTTTCCCGACCTCATCCAATTTGAAGACGATATCCCTATTTATTGAGAAAAAAAACGGTGTTTGACTTCCTAGTGAAGCATGTTATTTGACAAAAACATTATCAAAACGTGACAGGTGGCCATAAGTGGGACTTTGGTGTAGAGCTATTTATGGTTGTTTAGCTGATCCCTCTGGTTTAGGAGTAAGTGGTACGGTTTGGCCCGTTGTTTGACCTCTCAGTCTCCAGCGTTTATATGATTTCCGGTCTTTATAAATCATTCCGATCGGATTCCAGTCATTTTATTTCGATTATTGTACAGTGTGGTCATTTTGTTATTATAAGTATCTTCTAGTATATATGAAGCAATTTTCAGTAATTTGGAAACGACAGAAGGTTATATCGCCAAGCGCCTTCACTTAATGTCTCTCAAATTTGGCGATAAATATCAAATACTGATAAAAAAGTACGATCGTTGTTTGGAAGGTCTCGGGCGCTAAGTGTGTTAAGTTGAATTGTGCCTAATCCCGCTTAACCCAGCGCTAGTGGCCGTATCAAGAATAGCAAACTTCCCCATACACGCACCTCAGTTCGTTGTCCATCCTTCTATTTCCTGTGCTCGGGGCCAATTCGGTGTGCATGGACCAGAATTCCTGGCGCTTGCCACAGCCAATCCTTGCGCTCTTGAAGTTACATGCGCTCGGAGAAATTCTCACCGATAGGTTAGCATACAGTAAATGATGTCACTTCCTCCAATGGCCGATGTTCGTGTTAATAATACCCCCCGTTAAAGGCTCAGTTGTTTTATTATTGGATAACATCATAGCTAACTTAGTATATTTTGGTTTATTCCAAAAATTGCCGCCAGTGTCGACCCTTTGTTCGGTACAGGACACAATCAAACGACGGTACCCACGTGACCAGCTTGAACCGCTGAAAGTGCTCGTCTCGGAACACAGTTTCGTTATCAACATTTTATTGGATTGCAGTGTGCTTTGGTACTAGTGGCCGTGTGGTCATGCCGTTCAAGATGTCCACATGAACAGCTACAATAAAAGCGTGTCTGGGATACAAATCTTCGCAGAGGTCAGTTTTGGTTCCTGTTATGTTTTTTGTAGGAATATGCAGATTTTATATTTGCCTTGGGAGTCATATGATTTCTTGTCAGTACGGCGACATCGTTTTCCACCACTCTTCAAGTGTTGCCTGTATATGGTGAGATTTTACTGGTGGACGTTTCGTCACTGGGATTTGCCCTTTGCACAGATCACTGTGATTGTAATTTTGTGACGTGTAAACATGGTGGAGAATGAAGCGCTTGGTCGGCGTCGGGTTTCACAGATATTTGTTCTTAGCATTCTTTCAATACTCCAACGTTTGGACCGTTTATTCTATCTGTCTGTCACATAGTTCAGCATTTGCCATCAAATGACTTGATAGCGATATTACGTCATCGCTCTGAAAAATATTTGTATCTAATGCCGCTCAAACCGGTTCTAGTGCCGCGCAGTCATGTTATTCAAGGTGTCCACATGAACAATCACAATAAAAGCGTAGCTCGGATACAAATCGTCACAGGGATCATCTTTGGTTCTTTTTCTTTTAAAAAAGTTTACAGTTAGTATATTTGTCTGTGGGGTCATATGACTTTGTCAGTTATTTCAGAGGCATTCTTGTCAACCATATCCCGCGATATAATCCCACGAAATAATACTTCGAATATAGAAGAAAACTCTAAACCAAGGTATCACTTGCCTCGCGTTTGATCAAGTACTGGATATAGATTTCTTTTCCAATTTCTCCTAAATTTATCATTCAGTTTGTATGGTTGTTGTATGATTTTATAGTACAACAATTCTCTCTAATATTCTATCGATTCTCTATTTTTATTTGCGTCTCAGCGGCACCGAACGTTGCGTGTAATATATTCTGGTGAGAAAATAAAGCAATTTTCACCAAGCAATGATTATGCTATCTCTTTCTGAAGATTGTTCTAGCTGGTGCCCAACAGGCGGTTTATGTGAGTGTTATTGTTTCACGCCCTCAGGCCAAGGAATTAACCTATTTTCAAGTTTAAGTGGAATTATTCTATAACCGGCTATTCAATATCGACCAGGAACGAGATCGCCATGCTGTTCTTTTGCTCTATAATTTAAGGTTATTTCAAGATGTAGGGTATCATTGGCATTTCGATCTGACCAACCATATATTTTTCTCCACTTCAACTAATTTGAAGACGATATCCTTCTTTATTTTGGAAAACCGGAGTTTGACTTCGTTCTGAAGCTTGATATTTGACAGTGACATTGTCTTAACGTGACAGGTGACCGCAAGTGAGACTTAGTAAGTGACTAAGTTGATGCAGGGTCGACATCGGGCCTTACAGACTAGTCTTTTGTGTTAAATAGCGTCATTTTCATCTGACGACGATACAGCTCACCAATTCCCAGTGTTACGAGTTGTCACAGCGAAACAGCTCACCAATTAACAATATACGAGTTGTAAGAGCATTTCCATCATAGCGCTCTAGATTTGTATCTAATACCGCTTATGCCGGTGCTAGGGGCCGTGTGGCCATATCATCCAAGTTGCCACATGAACAGGTACAATAAAAGCGAACCTGAGATACAATACATATCACGAATCGTTAGATTCTTGGTATCTGCTTTACAATAGGTTAACCGGAAGACTATACTGTGAAGTCATGTGGCTCTGCCAGTATGTCGGCACCTCTTCCCACATCCCTTATATGTGCTGTAATTTGGTGCACTGGTATTGCTGGCTGTCAAGGTGATCCTCCTGTTTTGGGAATAGGTGGTACCGGTATTGTGTGGCCCATTGTTTAGCCTCTCGTCCCCAGCGTTTGCTTGATTTTCGGTCTTTATAAACCATTCAGGTCGGATCCAATTTATTTGATAACGTTTATTGAACTGGGTGGTCATATTGTTTTTTAGAAGTTTCTTCTGGTCTCTTCTTATATATGAAGTAATTTTCGACAATATGGACATCGCAGACCAGAAGGTTATATCCCCAAGTGTCATCATTCAAATTTTCTCAAATTTGGCGATAAATGTCAAACACTGATAGCAATGTACGATCGTTGTGTGGAAGGTCTTAGGCGCTACGTTTGTTAACTTGTGTCTGATTCCGAGTAACCGGGCGCTTGGGGCCGTATCAACATCGTGTAATACCAGATCTTCATGCGGTTGATGAGAACCACAATCACTCGGAAACACAGATGAGTGATATAGATTCAACGATAGAATCGAAGATATCACTGGAAATGGTTGACCTTTCTGGACTGGGCGAATTGGGGCGTATCGCATCCTGGGATGGGGGCTGATTTCGCCCCTGGTTCCCACCTCCTTAATATTTTCGTTATTCCTAAGGATAAGGAACTGAAACTTGCCACACTGTAAAAGTAATACCCTTGGGTCAAGCTCAACCAGGAAATGTATAAACAAATCCAAAATGAGTGGCCTGGTTACGTTACAGTGACGTCATATCACCAGGAAGCAATGTTCGATTTGACCGTTTTTTGTCAATTTTGTTTTTGTAAAATTTTTTGGCACAAAAAGTGACCAGTATGTTACAGAACGATACGTATAGATGAAATAAATCACTTTCTTGTCTTTTGAAGCAGGAAAAAATGTCGACAATTTTGCGAAAAGGGAAACAACCAAATTTTTCATTTCCCAAATCCTTCCCTTTGAAGAGTTATTGAGAAAAGTTTTTCAGTAGCTAAAAAATCCATACATGTCTGTTCCCAGAAACCAAGCAGATCATGCTATGATATTGATCTAGTTTGAGGTTCAGAACGTAAGACAATGTAATCCGTTCAATTGACTACCACTTGCACATCACGTCTGGCCAATTTTTTTCACCGGAAGAGGCGAAAACCAAACTCTTCCGAGGACTCCCATGACCGCCATCAAGGATATTCCCATGATCCTGTGTAAGCCGAATAGAATACTGATCAATGACTTCGATTAGGAATACTGATCAATGGTTTGGATTAAAGATACTGATCAATGAATTGGATTAAGAATACTGATCAATCATACCGATGTGACGATACGAACATTATGATGTCTTGGCCGCATCTTTGGACATCTGACGAATGAAAATCAACCACATTACAAAACACTTCACATTCTGACTAGAATACGATTCTAAGGCCTAGCCTTTGTATCTCGGCCGCGCTTTTATTGCTGTCGTTCATGCGCTATCTCGGAGGCTGTCATGACTGATTAGCTCAAATAAGTAACTCATCTGCTGTTAACACTACATGGCCTGGGGGAGGCACTTTGCGCCCCACTGTTTTTGTTTTGCTCCTATCTCCAGAACGATAAAAACTTGAGAGCTGAAACTTCGTGACTTTGTAGTTTATCATATTCGGGTCATTTTGAACCTATTTGAATAACCCCTTTTCTTCGAGAACAAGTGGGTAAAAGCTATTATAATCACATCACATTATTAGTTACTAATTTATCATGCAGTTTTTGTGAAGAAAGCACATAAATATAAAAATCGAAAAATCGGATCGGAAAATCGTCCAAAATGTTTTTAATGGCGTCACTGTGCCACCATCATGGTGGTCATCATATTTCTTATACATTTTCCAGTAGAGCTTGACCCAAAGATAAAGTGTGGTAAGTTTCAGGACT
>JAVTVY010043497.1:0-19940 GCA_036873755.1 Hanleya hanleyi | reverse complement strand
CGAACGTCACAGGAAGCATGGTACAGGTATATGTATAGATATTTCCAGCATACGCCCTACTTCGTCTTTTAGGAGACTATAGATCGTGAATCCTATATATTATTCGGTTATCTTGCGCATTTATACAGTATAGTATAGTAATATAGGTTTTTCCATCGACAAATCCGCAATCAACATTACATGTAGTTCCCAGTTCGCGGATAGAGCGGCGTACGATGGCAACACGGCCTATGTGTCAAATATCACTCCGCCTCACGATTCTCTCGCACCATGAAAAACCCCGATTCTCTCGCGATTGAAGATTCGCGATCAAGAACGGATCGCGCATGGGTAAACGATTCAAAAACGATATCGCGAGAGAATGTTTTTTTCCAGAAAAAGTTCAATCGTTTTTTCTCATTTTTTTTCTCGATATCCTCGCGACTGATTCGCGACTGATCGTTTTTCAATCGAGAAAATTGAAGAAAAATCGCGACTGAAGAAAAAACGATTAATGGAAACGATCCCTTACACCGCTATTATAAGGAAAATGAAACGCCATTATGTCCTATCAACGACAAAAATCTGCCCTTCATCTGTAATAACGGAAGATTTCTCCACTACATACTACTATTATTTTTCACATTTTGTTGCGGGGTTATAACCAGTTTTGCACTAACCAAGAAATGTATGCATAACTTGAAAATAACCACTACATTCCTACCGCGAAAGCCACAGTTCAAAGTAGGAAACAACTGTGTGTGTTAAAATACGATACATGTATACCAGCGCGCTCAACAGTAAGGCAGGGTGAAAGTGATATGGGTTATTTCTGAAATGCACGGCCTGCAGGGTAGCTTTCCGCTAAACAGTTGTGTGTTAAATACACGTGCAACCAGATATGTCAGTACGGTCTACGCGAAGGCAGGCTTACAATTTCAGGGCTATGCTATATTTGAGGCCTTTGTGCTGGCATCCAATTACACACTCAAAATACAACAAAGATACAATCCTAAGCTCCCATGTGCACAGCAATATCGAAACATATTTCCAAGAAATGCTTCGCCCATGTCGAAGAGATATAAGAAAACAACACATATTTATATATATTAACTAATCAAATTATTTAACATTTACAGTATAATGGAAAATATAGTGAAAACTTGTTTTTGAAATCTCCAAAAGTATTTTGGGTTGAATATTCATTAACCGTGTCAGATAGGCATTTAAACCAAAGTCATTGCATCAAGCCAGGGACTGCAGTCTAATCATGAAACATGTCTTTGAAATGTAAATGAGGTCCAGGCTGCCTCTGACAATAACGACTGGCGAAAACTTCTGTTTTGAAGTTTGAATATTTGCATAAAAAGTGTGATCTAGATTCTACAGGTGACCTGCATTTACAAGCCCACTGGATTGATTCCTTCAGTGTTTTCCCGGTTCCTTGGCTTTGGAAGAATATTTGCACGTGAACTTGGGTGTATGCATTAGCCTGCAAGACATTGCAACCCTTTCTGCTCCACAGGTACCATAAGCACAAAGGCTGAGCAATTCCAGTTGAAGGAAAGAGATTTTCTAAATTTTGAGAAATATCCATCATATGTTTGGTGTTTTGCTGGTTTACAAGGTTTTAATTAAAACAGTCTCTGGTCATATTATACAACCTCGACATGGGCGAAGCATTTTGTGCAAATTTATTCTAGTATTACTGCTATAAATGGAAAGAAACGCTTGTCAAGGTAAACGTGCAAGAGAGATGTCATAACAAAGGCCTTAAATATACATGTGGTGTATATGTAACTTACCATCGTTTAGTCAGCGTCCTATAAGGGTATTCCTTTGCGTACAAGAATCAATCTTGAAATATTCAATTAATCCGCAAATCGCGGACAATAACAGCGCGTCATACCACGCACTATATCATTACTATGAAACGAATCGACAGATGGTATCATAACAGTGGAAACAATGTCCGTATCCTTTAAGGAACATTTTCCTTTCACTTTGTAAATATTCCACCAGCACAGCACGATAACACATTTCGATCTATCGTTAGCCCACCACAATACACTCGTTACACATACCCAGGCTTGTTGATATATATATACGTATTGTGGCGAAAATAGAAAATATTTTACAGAGGGTAATAAATAAAAACTATAGGGTTATGTTTGATTTATGGTCAAACAACATTATTTTTAAGAATTTCACGGATAAATGTAACATATAGCTAAAAAGAACTCTAAACATATCTCCCTCCTCTAGAGCCTCATCTTTTTCTAGTATCTTCGGTGCTGACTATGCACGCGCACACGGAGAATTATCTAGAAAACTCAAAGGAATGTTTTGACCCCTACGTGCTAGAATTGTAAGTTTAACTATTTTATAAATTTTATTACGTAGATTCCCGCTGGAAATAGGAAGTACATATACATAGGAACATTGTCTTGAAGTAGCAATACGCTAGGTTTAGTATTTTTGGACTTGTTGATTTTTGAAGTCGACACGGTTTTTTTTCGGCATATTGCGTATATACTAACATATGGAGGAATGTCTGACAACATCGTTTTTCGTGATAAATGAAAGCAAAATTTTAATATTTGTACCTCGTATCACGCGATATCCTTTTAGGACTTAAGACTTGTAATATGTAAGGAGCTTGTCTTGACGTGTCAATATTTTAGACAAAGTATTTGTCAAGGTATAGATTTTTCAAATATTTGCAGACTGCGAGATCGGCAGCATTCGCCATCTTGTTTCTCTCAGCGTTCGCTGATGTGAAGTTTTGAGTAACTTTAAATTTGTCATCTTTAGGAATATCTTTAGCACTGCTAGATTTTAACATTTTAAATTATGGATATTCGGCTTACCTTGTCGAGCTTTATATAGCCTGTGATTGTATGGTTTCCCGTGGTATGTTTGTCAATGTTCCTGACAGCGCAGAAAAAGTTCGGTTTTTCTCGCTTCGGACATTTCTGTTGAAGTGTCATTTTTCGGTGGAACATTGTTAATCCATCCTCCGTCTTCAAGCGTTCCCATTCAAAGTTATTGTCATAACAATCAAGTTCAGGATACGGGCTTCAAACTATATATAATATAGTATATTAATCGTCAAAATTGAGACATATTTTGGCCGCTCAAAAGTGCTAAACTCTCCTTGGTTTTTGCGCAGTTGTCGGCAGCCATGTTTGCTTCTATCGTGTCTCTCTGTAGTAAGTGACGTCATGCTTTTCGGTCATACGTATTTGTCAGCCAATCAGATTAATCCTTTAAATTTAGGCCATGTTATTTTTGTCATAGGTTAGCTACACTCTAGCAACCGTGTACTATATAAGGCCGCGATTTTGCCTATAATGTCAGTCGGTCTCGGAGTCTGGACAAGGAAGGACCTAATAGGAGCTAGGAAGCAAGCTGGAAAACAAGCAAGCAAGCAAAGAAGATAGGAAATAATAAGTTAGTAATTATTTGAACCATCCAGGGTTACATGAACCATTAGGGTTACATGAACCATCCAGGGTTACATGAACCATTAAGGTTACATGAACCATTAGGGTTACATGAACCATCAGGGTTACATGAACCATTAGGGTTACATGAACCATGTAGAATTACATGAACCATTTGGTACTGCTGAGGATTACAGCAAAGGTACTTCCTGTTTCAAGCGGACATAATTAAGGAGTTTTAAGGTTCTCTGACAATTTTCGCCATATTACCAGTTCTTACCAAGTGTCACCAGAAGAATATCAATCAAGCATTACAGCATAGAATTTCCTGATTCATTCAAATTACCAATGAGGACTAATCAAATTGATTACTGAATTAACTGTATATATTCAAGTGATCCAGAAATAAAACTGATGTATTTGTTAAACTGAAATTGGACTGAAGTTGATTACTGTTACCGTTGGATCAGTAGTGTAAAAATGAGATACCCTGAAGTGGTACAATACTAACATTCAATTTGTTGGTTACATTGAAAGCGGTACCATTTAACCAGTTGCAAGACATTGCTATCTGTGTTGAAGTAGGCTGAAAGACAGGATCCAGATACAGCGAGAGCGATGCAACAAGGGGAATGAGGCAGTGGTAAAGGTTACAATCCGAATCCAGTTGGTAGCGGCGTCTCCGGAGAAGAAGAAATATTTAGGATACAAGAAATCCAGTTACTTTCCTGTTTTATGTGAAAAATAGGTGGTGGCAGCATACAGGAACATTAGTGGTTATACCGAGTTTACCAATAGGGGGTCTTAGCCCTTAAAATCCGCTACAATTTGGTGGCAGCGGTGGGATTAAAAGCTGTAGCCAATCAAAGAAGACCATGCCTAGACGTCGTGCAGAAATGGAAAACATAGACCCTGAAGTTTCCTTCAATTTCGAAACTCATCATGAAGAGGACGAAAATGGAGATCCCACTCCGAGACCGACTCCACGTGAGTCAGGAGGACATGGCGATTCTGCTCACGTGTATCGTCCTCAAAGTCATCGCCAGATGAAGCTTGAAAGTTACAGTGGGGAAACTTCTTGGAAAGAATATTATCAAGTTTTCAAAACGATCTCTCGGATAAATCAATGGAGCCAACAAGAAAAAGCTGATTATCTCTTTGCTCATCTGCATGGTCCTGCAAGACAACTAGCCTGTACTCTAACAGATGAGGAACAACAAGACTTCAACAAATTGGTAGTCATCCTCAGCTCTCGTTTTGGACCCAGTGACCAAGCTGAGTTGTACCTCGCAGAGCTCCGGGGTAGAAGACGTAAAAACAAGGAAACACTACGGGAGCTTGGACAGGCAATCCGTAAGCTTGCAACACTTGCTTATCCAGGAATGACATCTCATCACTTAGAGAGACTTGCCAAAACACATTTCATTGACGCCTTGGAGGATGCAGAGATGAGAATGCAGGTGTATCAAGGCAAACCCGAGGATCTTCAGCAAGCAGTTACTCTGGCCCTAGAAATTGAGGGATACCGCAAAATAGAAGAGCAAAGAGGCGGACCTCCTTCAAGGAAATTTGTTAGGGAAGTCACGGAGAAATCTCAAGGGGAACTAGAGAAAAGAATTAGGGAATTAGAGGAAATGTTGAAGAAGGTACCAACTGGTGAAACCATGGCCAATGGATACAAGCAACCAAAGGAAAGACGTCCATTATCCAGCATAGAATGTTACATGTGCCACGAAAAAGGACACTACAGCCGGAATTGTTCAAACAGGAAGGCCACGGGCAAGACACAGTCGGGAAACGGGGAACAACCGACCATAAGGGGCAAGGGGAGGTTGTAAAGCCGGAAAAGCCCCAAATAAAGTCGTCGAAACGACATGGGAACCTTTCGAAGATAAAAGAAGAACCATATATAAGTGATTGTTCTGCAGCTCACCTGATGAAGACAGCAAAGATCGGATATAATGTTCCGGTGCTAGAGGTGAGAGAGAGAAGAACTGAGAGTGGACTTTATATTCCAGTTCAAATAGGGGACATTCAGTTTTCATTTCTAATCGATACTGGAGCTTGTGTTTCAATTCTATCAAAGAGAGTGCTATTCCGTTTACCCCTGAAAGATCAACCGGAAATAAAGCCCACTGATGTCCAGTTGCTTACTGCAGACCATACGCCACTTAGTATCATCGGGATGTGTGAATTGGATCCAGGGATATTGCCTGAGCCAACCAAATTAAAGATGGTTGTGGCAGATATCAAGAACGATGGTATTCTCGGAATGGACTTCTTAATGAAATTCAATTGTGAAATTCATCTTCAGAGGAGAAGTATAACCTGTGAAGGGTTACAAATTTTGTGTACCAGAAAACCGGAAGAAACAGGATATTGTCGTCTAATAGTTCCCCAGACTATAACAATTCCTCCTGGTGAACAAATGATTATTCCGAGTAAGTCCACAGGATCTTGCCAGGAGATCTTGGGAAAGTGGGCCATATGTGAACCTTTGGCAAATAAACAAAAACATGCACAAATGGTCATAGGAAGAACCCTTGTGGATACAGAGAGGGAATTTTTCCCATTACGGGTCATTAATACAGGAACTGATCCTGAAATAGTACACAAGGATACAACCATAGCAGTCATGAGCCCGATTATCTCAACTTCTGGAATAGTGAAGCAAGAGGATGAAATTATCAAAGAGGAGGTGGAAGACACATTCCCTAAATATGTCTGCAATGTTAGTCAAATGCAGTCAGAACTACCAGAACATTTAAAATCTGTGTATGAAAGAAGTACAGAGAATATGGAGCCTCAAGATAAATGCAAGGTAAAAGCATTGCTGTTGGAATTCCCAGATATCTTTGCAAAGGACGATGCTGATTTAGGCAGGGCAGAGGGTGTGAAACATTCCATCAACACAGGAAATGCTCCTCCATTACGACAAGCACCAAGACGTCTACCAATACAGAAGCAAGAGGAGGCTGACAAGCAAATTAAGGATATGTATGACAGAGGTATTATTGAACGATCAACCAGTCCTTGGGCGTCTCCAATTGTACTCGTGACCAAGAAAGATGGCAGTATCCGATTCTGCGTGGATTATAGACGTCTAAACAACGTAACTGTTAAAGATGCTTACCCCCTGCCCAGAATAGATGATTCCCTCAACTCGCTCCATGGAGCCAAGTGGTTTTCTACTCTTGATTTGGCTAGCGGATACTGGCAAGTAGATTTAGATGAGGATGCAAAGAGAAAATCAGCATTTACCTCAAGGAGTGGACTGTGGCAATTCAAGGTCATGCCATTTGGCCTGTGCAATGCTCCCTCAACCTTTGAAAGACTTATGGAAATGGCACTAGCGGGCTATCAGTGGAGCATCTGCCTGGTATATCTAGATGACGTCATCATTTTTGGGAAAACACTAGATGAAGCCATAAACAACCTAAGGAAGGTATTCCAGCGGCTGCGACAAGCGCATCTTAAGCTAAAGCCAAAGAAGTGTCATTTATTCCAGCAAAAGGTGGGTTACCTAGGTCATGTTGTATCAGCTGAAGGTATCTCTACTGATGAAGAGAAGATAAAAGCTATCAAGGACTGGCCAACCCCGACTAATGAACATGAAGTTAGAAGTTTTCTTGGCTTAGCATCTTACTACCGACGATTTGTTAAGAATTTTGGAGAAATTGCAAGACCCCTGCATCGCTTGACAGAAGTAAACAGAGAGTTCTTGTGGACTGAAGAATGCGAAACTTCGTTCCGAAAGTTACAGCATCTGTTAATGAACAGCCCTATATTAGCTTATCCTAGTTCTCATGGGGATTTCATTCTTGATACAGACGCCAGTGGATATGGTATTGGAGCTGTTTTGTCCCAAAATCAAGGTGGCCAAGAAAAGGTTGTCGCATACGCAAGCAGGGTCCTCAGTAAAGCCGAAAGGAACTACTGTGTCACCAGGAGGGAACTTCTTGCGGTAGTAACTTTTGTCAAACACTTCAGGCATTATCTTATAGGTCGACACTTCACTATAAGGACGGACCACAGCGCTCTTAGATGGTTGCTGAATTTTAAAGAACCCGAAGGACAGATTGCACGTTGGTTGGGCCTGTTGAGCACTTTCGACTTTGACATTATACACCGACCCGGAAAGCAACATGGCAATGCTGATGCTCTGTCAAGAAGGCCATGTAAATGGTGTGAAAAGTTGGGTTATAAAGAACCTGATGGTAACCTTATTCTTCCTATCTTGGCGCCCGAAATGGGACAACGAAGTGTCACAGTCCAAACAGAACACACTGGGCCTATTGAAACGACAATAACTAAGGTCAAGTGGGTACCAAAGTGCTGGAGTTACAAGGAGAGAGGATTTAGGAAACGTAAGAACTTTAAATTAGCTGACAGCAATAGTTCACAAAGACATGTTAATGTTATAACAAGACAACAGAAGCAGAACTTAGTCACCGAGCCTCAAGCAGCTTTAAATGATGATCTTTGGTCAAATGAACGTTTAAAGGAGGCACAAGAGTGTGATACAGATTTGAAGGGGATAATTACTGCTAAACGCCAATCTGTCGAACAACCAACCTGGGAAAAGATCTCATCTCAGAATAAAGTCACCAAGGCTTATTGGGCAAAATGGAATCGTCTGAGTTTTATTGACGGAGCTCTTCATCTTAAATGGGAATCAGCTGATGGATCCGGATATCGATGGTTATTGGTGTTACCCAGGAATCTGCTTAAAGAGGTTTTCCATCAACTTCATGCAGCAAAGACCGCAGCACATCTTGGACTCCAGAAGACTTACACTAGAATTTCAGATCGGTATTACTGGTATGGAATGAGACAGGATATCAAACTGTTGTGTAGGCAATGTGACACATGTGCATCTCGGAAGTCATGTCCTAGGCGGCAACGTGCACCCTTACAGCAATACCAAGTTGGAGCTCCGATGGAGAGGATCTCTGTTGATATCATGGGACCATTACCAAAATCTAACAAGGGAAACAAGTATATCCTCGTGGCAACCGATTACTTCACACGATGGACAGAAGCCTATGGTATTCGTAACCAGGAAGCAGAAACAGTAGCCGACAAGATAGTCAAGGAGTTTATCTGCAGATTTGGAGTTCCTAAACAAATACACTCGGATCAAGGGTCGAATTTTCAATCTAAGCTCTTCCGGGAAGTTTGTCGACTGCTGGATATAGATCAAACCCGTACAACCCCTTACCATCCACAGTCAAATGGAATGGTCGAGCGATTTAACCGTACATTAGAGGATCGTCTTGCAATGATGGTGAAGCAAAATCAAAGGGACTGGGATGAACAGTTACCTTTTGCTCTCATGGCATACAGATCTTCAATTCACAATGTCACTCAAGAGACTCCGATGATGATGATGATGGGAAGAGAAACACCACTGCCACTGGATCTGATAACTGGTAGAGGTCCAGATATGGTAACTACTGAAGATACAGAGTATGCTGAGCAGCTACGAGAACGAATAGAAGTTGCACATGAGAGAGCCAGGGAGATACAAAAGAAAAACACTGTTCGACAGAAGAAAAATTATGATCTTCGGAAACATGGAAGTCCATATAAGGTCGAAGACTTGGTTTGGTTATATGACAGCACCAGAAAGAAGAACCTTACTGCAAAACTGTCTTGCAACTGGAAAGGCCCGTACCAAGTCATCAGCAAGCTTGATGATACAGTGTACCGTGTGCAGCTCAATCGGCAATCTCGGACAAAAGTAGTGCATTTTGATCGCATGAAACCATATCAGGGTATCACTTACCAACCTTGGACAGTAGCCAAAATAAACGGTTAGGGAACCATATACAAGAAATGGTGACACAGTATTATGAACAAATAAAACTTTATTGTAAACTGAACGTAACATATTAACACAGAAAATGGAAGGAGAAACTCATCAAAATTATCTCTGTAATTTACAGTGACGATGTCTGATTTGAAGTGTTCAGGTTGTGGAAAGAACTACAAGCATCGACAGGGCCTGTATCGTCATCGAACTCAGTGCCCAGTGCGACTGAATAATCGGATGCATATGTGTCCATGGTGCGAACTGGAAATGGAAGACAAAGATTCCTACGTAAAGCATCTGGCTGAGTGCGAGCGGGCTCCGTGGACGAAGTCCATGAACAAGGTTCCAAGGAAGAAAGTAAATTCAAGACCGGAGGCACCAGGTAGTCCGGGGACACCAGTTCGGGACGAACCAAATGGAGTTCTTGAATCGTCAGCTTGGACAACACCTAGAGATACAGCCACCATTCCTTTCTTCAAGCAGGCAGCAGCACGAAGAACTGTGGCATTGGGTCACAGAATTGCGAGGCCGGGGGCTGCTGCCTCTGCCGCCAAAATGGCATCCATCATCCAACGTTCTGCTTCAAGCCTAAGTGTAGATCCGGATGCATTGCCATCATTCTCTGATGATGACGACGAGGACCTGGTGGTAACCTCAGTTTTCCAACCAACTGCTACATCTTTGCCCATTGGCACCCTCGATTCCACTGTGTCATCGGCTTCATCCACATCACAAGCTCATATGTCGACAACCCCAATCACAGTCTTCACGTCCCAACCCTTGATCACAAGCACGATCGCAGTGTCAGGTCAGACGGCCAAACCTTCGAAACCAGAGGAAGGTCCCTCAACATCCGGGATGAATACCTCTTTCTTCGAATATGCATGTCCCACGACTACAGTCACAGCTGGGGGTGACCACCGGTTGTCGACATCTTCTGACGAAAGTTTTAACATTCCAACCCTCGTCACACCGCGAGAAGATTATGCTCATGTGCATACAATATCCACAACGTACTTCCCCGATGGCAGGCGGAAGCGAGAAGAGATAATCAAGAATTTCATCTGTGGGGATGACTGTGTACTGTGCAAACGGAAGCGGGACCAGGTTGACGATATGGATTCAAGCAAACGTCGAGCATGAACTTCTGAAACGAACGGACAAATTTATGTTATTATTCTTGTTAAAGTTCAAGTACTTTTCCCTGCAGAAGAAAATAGTTTCATATTGGCTGTTGAATATTGACGTTCGAATAGTTACAAGTTATAAACAGTTCCCATGATTCCAGATGAACATTTTGATAATTGAACGCGACATTGAAATATTATCTCTCTTCCTTAACGGAGATATGAATGAACGCGGTGATGAATTATCTCTCTATCTTTGCCAATGAACATATGAGTATCTGATTTAATTATCTTATGAACTATCTCAAGAACTTTACCATGGGCAATAAATGAACCATATAGTATTTCAAATTACACAAACATTCTAATAAGTTCAGAATTCAAATATATAAATTAGATAAATAACTCACAAGGACAGTAGAAGCTTCAAGGACAGAACAATGAACTTTAAGCCTATTCAGAATAATTGCAGGACCAAGTCATACATATTCTAACTCTGTGATTTTCTGATGACAACTTGGTAAGATAGTTCTTGTTCGTGGGCGAACAAATTTTAGCAGGGGGTAGTGTGGCGAAAATAGAAAATATTTTACAGAGGGTAATAAATAAAAACTATAGGGTTATGTTTGATTTATGGTCAAACAACATTATTTTTAAGAATTTCACGGATAAATGTAACATCTAGCTAAAAAGAACTCTAAACATATCTCCCTCCTCTAGAGCCTCATCTTTTTCTAGTATCTTCGGTGCTGACTATGCACGCGCACACGGAGAATTATCTAGAAAACTCAAAGGAATGTTTTGACCCCTACGTGCTAGAATTGTAAGTTTAACTATTTTATAAATTTTATTACGTAGATTCCCGCTGGAAATAGGAAGTACATATACATAGGAACATTGTCTTGAAGTAGCAATACGCTAGGTTTAGTATTTTTGGACTTGTTGATTTTTGAAGTCGACACGGCTTTTTCGGCATATTGCGTATATACTAACATATGGAGGAATGTCTGACAACATCGTTTTTCGTGATAAATGAAAGCAAAATTTTAATATTTGTACCTCGTATCACGCGATATCCTTTTAGGACTTAAGACTTGTAATATGTAAGGAGCTTGTCTTGACGTGTCAATATTTTAGACAAAGTATTTGTCAAGGTATAGATTTTTCAAATATTTGCAGACTGCGAGATCGGCAGCATTCGCCATCTTGTTTCTCTCAGCGTTCGCTGATGTGAAGTTTTGAGTAACTTTAAATTTGTCATCTTTAGGAATATCTTTAGCACTGCTAGATTTTAACATTTTAAATTATGGATATTCGGCTTACCTTGTCGAGCTTTATATAGCCTGTGATTGTATGGTTTCCCGTGGTATGTTTGTCAATGTTCCTGACAGCGCAGAAAAAGTTCGGTTTTTCTCGCTTCGGACATTTCTGTTGAAGTGTCATTTTTCGGTGGAACATTGTTAATCCATCCTCCGTCTTCAAGCGTTCCCATTCAAAGTTATTGTCATAACAATCAAGTTCAGGATACGGGCTTCAAACTATATATAATATAGTATATGAATCGTCAAAATTGAGACATATTTTGGCCGCTCAAAAGTGCTAAACTCTCCTTGGTTTTTGCGCAGTTGTCGGCAGCCATGTTTGCTTCTATCGTGTCTCTCTGTAGTAAGTGACGTCATGCTTTTCGGTCATACGTATTTGTCAGCCAATCAGATTAATCCTTTAAATTTAGGCCATGTTATTTTTGTCATAGGTTAGCTACACTCTAGCAACCGTGTACTATATAAGGCCGCGATTTTGCCTATAATGTCAGTCGGTCTCGGAGTCTGGACAAGGAAGGACCTAATAGGAGCTAGGAAGCAAGCTGGAAAACAAGCAAGCAAGCAAAGAAGATAGGAAATAATAAGTTAGTAATTATTTGAACCATCCAGGGTTACATGAACCATTAGGGTTACATGAACCATCCAGGGTTACATGAACCATTAAGGTTACATGAACCATTAGGGTTACATGAACCATCAGGGTTACATGAACCATTAGGGTTACATGAACCATGTAGAATTACATGAACCATTTGGTACTGCTGAGGATTACAGCAAAGGTACTTCCTGTTTCAAGCGGACATAATTAAGGAGTTTTAAGGTTCTCTGACAATTTTCGCCATATTACCAGTTCTTACCAAGTGTCACCAGAAGAATATCAATCAAGCATTACAGCATAGAATTTCCTGATTCATTCAAATTACCAATGAGGACTAATCAAATTGATTACTGAATTAACTGTATATATTCAAGTGATCCAGAAATAAAACTGATGTATTTGTTAAACTGTGAAATTGGACTGAAGTTGGTTACTGTTACCGTTGGATCAGTAGTGTAAAAATGAGATACCCTGAAGTGGTACAATACTAACATTCAATTTGTTGGTTACATTGAGAGCGGTACCATTTAACCAGTTGCAAGACATTGCTATCTGTGTTGAAGTAGGCTGAAAGACAGGATCCAGATACAGCGAGAGCGATGCACCAAGGGGAATGAGGCAGTGGTAAAGGTTACAATCCGAATCCAGTTGGTAGCGGCGTCTCCGGAGAAGAAGAAATATTTAGGATACAAGAAATCCAGTTACTTTCCTGTTTTATGTGAAAAATAGGTGGTAGCAGCATACAGGAACATTAGTGGTTATACCGAGTTTACCAATAGGGGGTCTTAGCCCTTAAAATCCGCTACAGTATCATGTCGAAGTATTAGCACTACATGCTTTTCGAGTTCGTCGCTATGGCAACGACCGTGTAGGTTCATATAACCGCGTTCTCCAAAATCTAGAGCGCATGCAGCAAAAAAATTAGCCCCGTTTACTCATCCTACCTTGGCTGTCGTCTTGGGTTACAAATAGGTCATTTCGCAAATAGCCGGTTCCTGCTAATAATAGTACACCGCATACAACATTACATATTCTCATAAGTAGTGTTAAATGGACGGTTATAAACCAAAGGGTGTTAGAGCACCGGATTTGAAGATGAAAGAGTTTTGTCACAGACGAAGAGGAGTGATCACCAAACTTGCCGTATACATCCGTATGCTCGTGACTCAGAACCCTATTGAATCTGAACCCGATCGGTTGGAAACTTTGGCGGCCATCTTTAATTTATGCGAAACCATCACAGCTTTCTTGTTACCAACATATCTTTAGAATGACTTAGCCTAGACACACCGAACTTGCACTGCACATCCGTATGCTCGTGAGCCAGAACCCTATTGAATCTGAGCCCGATTGGTTGGAAACTTTGGCGGCCATATTTAATTTATGCGAAATCATTAATCTTGTGTATCTTGAGTACCATTTCTCTGTTCGGTGTGAAACTTGGTATAGAGCAGCCATGCATCAAGAAACTTCAAAGGAATGACCAAACTGGGTATGCAACTCGTGATTGACTAGAAGTCTATCCCAGTTGACCGACCTTGACCCAATGTTTATAGGTCATATACTGTTTATTGTGATATGATATGAAAAAATAAAGCTAGGCTTTCCAAATTAATACTATGTATACATCTGGCGAAGATCCAGAGGTGTGCTGAAGATGACCGACCTTGACCTATTTATCAAGGTCAAATTTTAGTATTTGCTATATTTTGTTAGGATTGAAGCTAGGGTCTCCAAATTCACATTAGATATGCAACTCGTCATTGACTAGAAGTCTATCCCAGTTGACCGACCTTGACCCAATGTTTATAGGTCATATACTGTTTATTGTGATATGATATGAAAAAATAAAGCTAGGCTTTCCAAATTAATACTATGTATACATCATGTAAAGGTCCAGAGGTGTGCTGAAGATGACCGACCTTGACCTATTTTATCAAGGTCAAATTTTAGTATTTGCTATATTTTTTAAGGATTGAAGCTAGGGTCTCCAAATTCATATTAGGTATGTAACTGGTGATTGGCTAGAAGCCTATCCCAGTTGACTAACCTTGACCTATTTTTCAAGGTCATATACGGTTTATTGTGGTCTAACATGAAGAAATATATCTAGGCTTTCCAAATTAATATTATGTATCCACCTGGTGAAGGACCAGAGGTGTACTGAAGATGACCGACCTTGACCTATTTTATCAAGGTCAAATTCTAGTACCTGCTATATTTTTGTTAGGATTGAAGCTACATTATTATCACCTCAATATTTCAGAGAACAACATGGATTATTCACGTCTCGATTCCTTCACCCGTGTCGAAGATCTGAACGCTTGGGCCGAACTAAATGGACTTTCGAACGACGATGCCGTCAACCTCCGCCGAATTCAACTCCTGGCCGAATCGCTCGGTCGTCTCGTCCCCAGTACAACGACCCAGTGCGATCTCTGCACCAAAACGTTCGCCAATAGGAGATACATGTTACAACATAAACGGAGGATACACCGCGGTCATTCTCTATTATGTACCGTGTGCGATAAAACTTTCACGCGTCCGGATGCACTGAAAGAACACCAGCGTATCCATTCGAGGAAAAGACAAGCGGAACCAACCGACAATCAAGGGGGAAAATATTCTAGGAAAAACGGTAAGTCATTCATCGTTTAAAGGAACCATTCCGATAACGTTATAACCAACTATATCATCTAACTAAGAGAATGTACACCTAGTACTTAACACAACACTGCGCCCCACTTACTAAATGTCGGTCATCAATCATATGTTTCGCCATTCTAAGCTACATATTTATATTGAACAGATCAACTTCCGGTGGCATCGTGTTCGTCGTCCGATGGTTCAGAACTTCCTCCAGGACAAACTGCAGGTAAATTACGTAACCGTATCAGAATAGAAGAGAAACTAAAACTCGAGTCCACTCTCTGTTCATGTTTATGGTAATAATACAGCACATATAAGGGGAAGTGGGAAGAGATGCCGATATACCGACAGGGTCACATGGTTTCGCAGTATAGTCTTCTGGTTAACCTATTTTAAGAATCTAACAAGGCGTGATATGCGCTTTTATTGTAACTGTTCATGCGGCACCTTGGATGACATGACCACATGGCCGCTATAACCGAGCATAACCCCATGATCTGCGACTCGACAGTTCATCGCTGTATTCAATATGAGCGGTAGGGCGAATTAACCCACGGTTGAAAATATATGTTTCATTATATCTCCAGGTCAACCCGCTCGACTGGCCAAATGTAACTGGTGCGGAAGATTCAAGTGCCTGTTACCCGGAAAACAGTTCTGCGAGGAGTGTTCCAGCGGAGGCCGTGAGTGTTCTTCCTGTCATCGGTCACTACCCG
Source organism: Hanleya hanleyi (assembly GCA_036873755.1). NCBI lineage: Eukaryota > Metazoa > Mollusca > Polyplacophora > Lepidopleurida > Hanleyidae > Hanleya > Hanleya hanleyi. The sequence continues at coordinate 4,288 of JAVTVY010043497.1, read as the reverse complement.
AGCGATTTTATACCAGCCATCCGCACCATTGCGACAGTTGCCACGGCAAACAGTCGGGAGGGGCGAAGTCTTCGTCGTCCGCGCTGAACGGAACTCTGGACCTCCACACTATTCAACCTACTAGAACGACCAATTCAGACATTCTACAATTTTTTAATAGCAATGAAAACGCGGTTCGCCAACTGTTGGCGACAACGTTGAACGAGCAAAGGGGGATCAAGTGGTACGTCTCCCTACAACTCCGCCTCGCTCGAACGAATAATGATGGTGAGACCATGTACTCCGAACCCCTGTTCAGAAGTCTTAATCTCATTAGCACAAACCTATCTCAGCTCGAACAGCAGCTCGCCGAGTCCTTCCAGAAAATACATTCCAGCTTCCAGGAGTATCAGCGAGACGGAAGCCAGTGGGTCTTGGACGATATTATACATCTTCAGATTCACATCGCTCAATATGTACCCTTTCAAGGTAGTAACTATATCCCCACGCCACAGAATCTGCTTAAAAAGAAGGCGATTGTCAACCCGCAGAACACGGATCAGTTTTGCTTTCTCTGATCGATTCTAGCGGCCTTACATCCCGCGAAGGATCACCCGTATCGCATTCGACACTATCAACCGTATTTGAACGAGTTAAACGTCGACGGAATCGATTTTCCTATCCCACTATCGCAAATATCGAAATTCGAAGCTCGTAACGACATATCCGTGAGCGTGTTCGGTTACGACAAAGGGGTTTTCCCCCTGCATATTAGCGAACAAAAGTTCGACAGACACGTCGATCTTTTACTCATCTCTAAAGACGAGAAGAGACATTTCTGCTTGATCAAGAACATGAACCGATTGTTGGGGGATCGTACAAAACATCGTTGCGCCCATTTCTACTGCAATTATTGTTTGCACGGGTTTTCCGCTAGACATTTGTTAAACGATCACATTCCCTACTGCTCTCGACACGGTCCGTAGCGAATCAGACTCCCGGAAACCCTAGAAGAGCAGTGGTTGGAATTCAAAAATATCAAGAAACAGTTACGCGTTCCGTTCATCATTTACGCCGACTTCGAATGTTTTACCCGTAAAATTCATTCCGAATCCGGGGCTACCACGAAATACGAGCGTCACGAACCGTCCGGGTTTTGTTATACCGTAGTGAGTACAATTCACGAACACAGTAAACCCGCGGTGGTATATAGGGGTCCCGATGTCGTGGAAACTTTCCTGGAAAACCTCGCAGAAGAAGATAAACGAATCTGCGGTATATTAGAGTGTGTCAAACCTATGCAGATAACCCGGGAGGAGGAAAATTCCTTAAAAGCGGCGACGCATTGTCATATTTGCGACAAGGAACTAGGCGCTGACAGTACGCGACCATTGTCACTTGACGGGAAAATACAGGGGTCCCGCTTACAATCAGTGCAACCTACAGTATAGATTCAGAAGGTCTACCAAGCGGGAAAAGCGACAGTTTTTTATACCCGTCGTTCTGCATAACACTAAGGGCTATGACGGTCATCTCATCTGTAGCGTTATGGGAAAATTCAAGGGCCTGAAAATAACGTGTATCCCGAATAACATGCAGAAATACATCTCCTTCTCTCTGGGTAATTTAAGGTTCCTCGATTCCCTACAGTTCCTCAATGCCTCTCTCGAAACTTTAGTCGACAACATGTCTAAGGAAGGTACTGAAAAATTTCACCAGCTCGGGCAACATTTCCCGAACCCTAACCACCAGCGTAAAATGCTGAGAAAGGGAGTCTACCCCTACGGCTATATGTCAACCGAAAGTAAATTTTCGGAACGCCAACTCCCTCCCAAAGAAGCATTTTACAACGACCTCCGCGAAGAGCCTATTTCCGACCAAGACTATGCCCACGCGCAGTCGGTATGGTCGGAGTTCGGAATTCTAACTCTAGGGCATTACCACGACCTCTACCTAAAATCCGATGTCCTGCTACTAGCCGATGTATTCGAAAATTTTCACGATATTTGCATGAACTACTATCATCTCGACCCGGCTCACTATTATACCTCACCCGGTCTGTCATGGGACGCCATGTTGAAAATGACCGGTGCGCGTTTAAAATTGCTGGACGACATAGCTATGCACCTAATGATAGAACGTGGTATCCGCGGAGGTATTTCAATGATCTCCAATAAGTATAGTAAGGCGAGCAATCCGAACATGGTCGACTACAATGCCGACTCGCCCAGGAAGTACATTATTTATCTAGACGCCAACAACCTATACGCGTGGGCGATGTCGCAGCCTTTACCTCTGCGGGACTTCGCGTGGATGACCGACGAACAAATCCAATCGCTGGACGCGACCGAGATAGAGAAAATTGAAGACGATGCCGAAACGGGTTATATTTTGGAAGTCGACTTACAATATCCCTCGTCACTCCACGAGGCGCATAGCGACTATCCTCTCTGTCCCGAACGAATGGCGGTGACCGATGACATGCTCTCGCCTCATTCTCTCCGATTGAAAGAAGAGCTAGAAATTAAAGGCAAATCCGCGGAAAAACTCGTTCCCAACCTTCGCGACAAATCGAACTATGTGATACACTACCGCGATTTGAAATTCTACCTGCAACAGGGGATGGTTTTGACTCGTATCCATCGCGGGATAGAGTTCACGCAGTCTACATGGCTACAGCCGTACATCGGGTTCAACACGGACAAACGTAAGGCCGCTAAGAATGACTTCGAGAAGGACTTTTTTAAACTGATGAACAGCTCTATATTCGGGAAAACGATGGAGAATCTTAGGAAACGTACCCGGATAGAGCTCGTCAACTCAAAACGGAGACTTCAGAGGATGGTCGCCAAACCCTCTTTTCAGGCTTTCAAAATTTTTTGAAAGGATTTAGCCGGCGTCAATCTAAAGAAAATTAAATTATTTTTGAACAGACCCACCTACGCCGGCTTCGCTATTCTAGACCTCTCGAAGCTACTTATGTACGACTTCCACTATAACGAAATGAGGCGAAAGTATGGTCAAAAAGCGAAGCTGCTATTCACTGATACGGATAGTTTGTGTTATGAAATTGAGACGGAAGATTTGTACGGCGACATGGCGCGGAATCTGACGTTGTTCGACACCAGCAACTATCCGAAAGACCACCCCCTCTATAGCGCTACCAATGCCAAAGTACTTGGCAAGATGAAAGACGAATGCGGCGGAACTCCTATAGAAGAATTTGTAGGCCTTAGGCCCAAGTTGTACAGCATTCTATACGGGGGAGAAGAGAAGAAAACGGCGAAGGGGATAACCAAGTACGCTATAAAGAAAAAACTTCGACATGTCATGTACAAAGACTGTTTATTTCGACACAAAATTGTAAAAACGACCATGAACCAGATTCGCAGTATTGACCACCAGTTATATAGTCATACCGTTGAGAAAGTAGCGTTATCCGCCTTCGATGATAAACGGTATGTACTAGATGACGGTGTCAATACTGTGGCACATGGCTTCATCGGATCTCCGATTACATCAGAGTGAAAGCAAATGACGGCTAATTTTACGAACTATGTATGTTTATTAATAAAATGCGTGGAACTTATTCATCGTCTTCGTAAAGTTTATCGAACAAATGTTTTTTTCATTTTAACGCTTTGTTTCATCGCCTCCTGATAGCTCGTGTTGTAGGACTTCTGAAGGTCATCGCAGGACTTCATGATTTCCTCCTGAATTGGGTCGTTCTTTTATACCCAGGATCACATCGAGGTACATCCCGCGTAGCGTCTTCATCATATGGGGCATGTATTCAGTTATTGCTTGGACCTCGGCCTCCTGCTTCGTACATCCATTCGTTATTAACTCTCTAGTCTTCATTTTGATATCATCGTTCACTTCCATACGCGCTGCTGTACCGAACAGGGCTTTCCACGTGTCGTGTTTCACCGTGTGGGACGCTTTATGGGTATCCAATTTCTCACGTCTCCCTTCTCCCGTTTGTTCCTTATACCAAGAAGGTATTGTCTTTGTGTATAGACCTTGTCCCATCTGTGCTCACGCATTCAGCTTCATCTTAGTCTTTGTCTTTCCGGTGTAGTCGGCTTCAAATCTATTATTAGGGAACCGTATGGCTTGGCGGTAGCTTCTTGGTATTTTTTCGTGAAATAGCCTATGTTTTGAGGATACATGCGTCTTCCGAATAGTAGAACTTGATGCCGATCGATGGGATTGTTGAATAGCACGAAGTATTGACAGTTCAAGGTGATGTCTCTGGACGCATTGCCTTGGGGGAAGAGATTCTGGGTCAAGTAAATTACGGATAGAT